>QFEC01002582.1:0-22003 GCA_003316585.1 Gomphus bonarii | reverse complement strand
TCTTTTTTTTTTGCTTTCGTTATTTTTGGTTAAAGTCGGATGGAAGACGAACAGACGTATATTTGTGTTTATTGGTTTTTTTGAAGATTGAGGTTTCAAGTTGGGAGCTGTTTAGCAAAAAAATGGGTGGGGAGAGTAAGGGTTGACGTCACTGCACAACCCTCAGCCCCGCCTCATGGCTCGTCCCGCTTTCAATGATAAATGATATTTATTACTGTCAAAAGTCCCACGCCTCAAAGCTTATTAGGCGTATGGCGGAAAACTACCAATGTCAGTCTTGCGGTACTGCTCATAAAATCCCCGTAGGACGTTTTATGTATTGCCTTCACATCGGGGGGTCTCTGGGGCACACAAAAACAGACACAGGATTGGGGGGAGGTATTGAGGTATTATATCTTATCTGATACAACAATACTTGTATGCCCCTTGTATGCCCTTGTATGCAAGTACGGCAAAGCTCACATCGACTAAAAAAATGAGGAGTTTATGTCGGGGATACTCCCGTCCATGTCAGTGAGGGAGTTGTTGGGAGTTGTTGGGAGTTGCGCCCCACAACTTTCTTGTGGTGCCCGTAAAATCCCCGTTGGAAGTTTGTTTTGTCTTCAGGTCGGTCCCTAGCACACGGCCAGAGGAAAGGGGAAATATTATCCGATATCAACTTTATACAACACGAAAAGCCCGCCATAGACATTATACCTCCATAAAAAAATTCATTCCTTCAAATCATTTTATTCGTGCACCGCTGGTCCTCCAACAACACCACACACTCAACATTTTGGCTAAAATTATAATAATGCTCGTAAAACCTATCTTACAGCGTTCAACTCAATTACAGGCAAACTATTATTTGCGAAACTAGAGATACATACACACTTCTACGGTGAACCATTTCACCATTTTTCGTGTCTTTTTTCAAGAAATAGAAGCAAGAAGAAGAAGAAGAAGAAGAAGAAGAAGAAGAAGAAGAAGAAGAAAAAAAACTTCAAGAATTATGGAAACCCTATTGCCGCGATTCTTCTGCGAGCAAGGGCCGACTGTTTTCCCCCACAGTATCATGTCCTTCATCCAGAGCATTAGACTCATCACCCCCCTCCCGCTGAATCATATCTTCACCATCACGACGAGGCGTCACATTCGTGCGCAACAGCGTAAACATCGCAGACGAAGAAAAAAGGAGCCCCGCTGCGACTGCAAAGATCGCTTTAGGGTACGTCGCCACAGTCTCGCTGTACACCAGCCCAAACACCAAAGGCTAGTATATTATATTAACATTAACACGAGACGTCCATTCACAGATAATACGAAAAAAACACCCACCTGTAGGGTATGCGACACCGCCTGAAGCATGCTCATCCCCCCAAACATCTGCCCTACGTTTGCGTTTTCATTGCAAGCAAAAAGATACGATACCGCGAGGGAGTGGATGGCGGGGTTCACGCCTGCGGTGAAAGAAGACAGCGATGTGAACCCGACAAAGAGAACTTGCGACGACGCTGGTGCGATCAGCGTCAGCACGTATGACATTGTGTCGAGGAAGATCGAGGCTTGCGCGATCCGATAGTCGAATTTTAGGTCGTGAGAGAGTGCCTGCGTCTTTCCAGCATGTGTTCCGGCATATGGTCGTTCTGGCTTGATGATGCGCACGATTGCTACGGAAGGATGTAAGAATGATAAAAATGAGAAACGCATGATGTGAAACATACTAGGAAGAAGTAGAAGCAGATGAAAGGCCCGCAGGACCCAAAGAAGAGAAATGTAACGACTAAGCTAAAAACAGAACGAATAAGCATGGTTTGTTTTCCATTTGCAGCACTATTATACCGACCTGTTTAACGCTCCACGCGAATGTATGTTGCGCATACAAGAATTTCACTTGGACGACACCCTGCAGAGTTTCTAAATGTGATTCTCTTGACATTCAACTAGTACTTACCACCGACATCAGATGCGTGAATTGCGCAATGACCAGGAATGTCATATTCATGTCCCAGCCTCCCCCCGGCTTGCGTTTTGGGCCAAAGATCGTCAAAGGGGCAAGCAGCCGGTGTCGTGCTTCTCGAATCCTGAGTGCCAGCCTTGTCCTGGTCCTCATGCCCTCCCTAGCGTTTTCTGAGTTGGCATCAGACACGGGATGCCGTGCAGTGTACATCATCTCGGGCGTTACGGTTTCGGGGAGGATCAGCAACACATAGCAGAAAACAACGACATTGAATGCGAGTCCACTGTAGAACATCGTCGTTCTAGCATCCGCGTTGGTCACTTTCAATAACATCCCCGCGATCTATTGGAGCTCAACGATGACCCGTTGAATAAAGAGGAACAACCTACTTGTGGGCCTGTTGCAAGTGAAATGTATGTAGCTCCCTGGAAATATGCAAAAACCGTTGATCTATGAATCGAACAACTCAGCATTCACCACGATACTACACAAAACCAGCTTACCGTGATCCGGGTTTAGCGGAATCCGCAAGGAACCTATGGGTCACGAGTGAAAAGATGGGTGCACAAGAGTGGAAACAACTCACGCATTCTGGGCGGCATGCAATGCGGGCATACTCCCCAACAATCCTTCGACGAGAGGTCCGACTGATAGAAATGCCCATGCATGTCGATTAAACACCGAGTTAGGTATAGAGACTAAGATGTATATGAGGTCGCTGCGACACATTATTTAGTTTACGCACGAGAGCATAAAAGATGATAACACACTGAAAGGTCATGCCAAAAAGAACTGCACTAAGAACTGCCTTGCGACCAAACGCGTCTGATATTTGGCCCCAATAACCCGCAGTCATGATGCTCAGCACGCCAACGATAGTACCAAGGGCTACATGAAGAATATAAGTGGCGTTTATCGGATAGAAGAGGCCACACGCACTGGCTTGTATGCCTGCTGCCCTGGACTGAACTGCAGGGTCTCGGAGACATTCTTCGGAGGGTGCGGTAACATGGACTTGGTTCTTGCCGGTGGCATTTGAGGTCTGATATATAAGAGGTGATGTATGCAATGACGTAATAGGTATGGAGGGGTCGTGGATTAGAGGTGATGTGATATGAAAGTCACGGGGTCTCATGGGAAACGACAATGATGTGGTGGAATTTGAGTGTGATGAGATTACAGCAGGATGGATTTCGTCGCAAGCTATCTGAGTATACACCTCTATTCGAGGTGCCATGGTCATGCCACGCTGCCAGCACAGTACATTAGTGCCAATAACAATGCTCCTATAGACAACACATACAGAAATTCCGGCGAATAGAACGACAGGAATCAGCCTAAAGAATAGTCAGCGCACAATAGGCTACACTTGGTTATTGATTTTCATACCATAACGACGACACCTTACGGCGCGATGACAGGGATGTCAGCGTAGAGGAAGTCGAGGGCGAGCTGGAACGACTGCGTTGCGGCAAGAAAGGGTCTTGTTCAGATGATTCTCCAAGTCCAACAGTCGGAAGAGCTAAAGGATCGCTGGACCCAAAGCTCTGACGGGGACGAGAGCGAGAACGAGAACGAGAAGGGGATGTTGCACCCGCGTTGGGACAATAGGGAGTAGGAACACGAATTGTGGCATCGTCATCAAGTGTGTCGGGAGACAAACTGTTCACTGTGCCATAGTTGAGTGGGGCTGGCATGGAGGGAGAAGAGAAGGGGGCGAGGGACTAACGTTGAATCAGCATGTTTTAGAGGCCTCGGGGCTTATCAGATAACCACCCTATTATCTGATAATCCGAGATTAGCGCCGCCGGGGGATTGCGGCTTACACCGCCATTTGCTTCGTGGTGTTTGGTATTGCAACACAAAACTTTTACATGATATTCCTGAGCTCGCCGCGTTACGTAAACTTGATATTAATTTACGGGAAATCGCGAGCTGTTTTGTTCGGAGGCACCAAACGGAGAGGCAAAATGACGTTGTTCCGAGGGCAGCTGACTTGGTGCTACTGCTGTTTGCCGGCCCCGGGCGATGTGAGACAAAGGCTCGGAAGAAGACTTCCAGGGCAGATTACATAGCACCGCTAGATATGTACGGGAATCGCGTACTCCCTCACGAGATCACGTCGCAAACGCATGTCCGAAGCACAAAGTAGACTCTGGAATATCCCGGTCGAAGTCTGGGCTACCCATAAAGGACACCCAAGCTCAATATATTCACACACACACTGCAACAGAGGGGTATTGTCACGCAGCAGAAGCAGATCACCTCGTCGGAGTGCCCCGGGAAGGTTATCACATTGGGGCTCAAGTCCACTCAAGGAAGGAACAGCTACGTTTACCACGCAGCCTCATGACTCAGCCTCATACTCAGTCATCTCCCAAGGATTACAGGTCATTGTCATTTGCACCTCGGGCTTACAAATTAGATGACTTGATTGAACCTGCTCCTTTGTTTGAGCTGTCCTATAATCTTCGTAATATTGAGCTTACCGGAAACGCGCACAGGCTGTTTATTGTGGACACACCACTTCCCGAAATCAGCCAGCATCGTGGGAGGATTCTGGTGGCCTGTCCGGCGAATGCCATTGCAAGTTTCTGTAGAGCTTACATCAGGCTCTCTGTCTAGCCGCACGCACTAAAAAATCACCATCCACGCCACAACAAGCTACGACAGCCCACAACGGGTTTTCCTTCAATATCGCTGACTAAAACGAGTAAAAAACTCGTCCGGGATGTTCCGGGACGACTCCTGGAATGTGCATCGCTCTCAAGTTCGTCTGCTAGGTAACACACAACACACTTGGCAGCAACACCAAATAGAAACAGTCGACAAGCCACGCTATTTGTCACTGGCACTGGAACTCTGCCGGACACATCAAGGGCATCCGTGGGGCGCGTTGCAGAACCAATAACCAATAACCAACCCCACTCGTAACTTGCTCTCTCTCGCGATTCACAAACGCATCAGATCATCAGATATCCTGATAGGAGAGTGCGAGACCGACGGGAAACATATCGACTATGAATAACTTTGGGGTGTGCAGGACAGAATAGGATCATTCAAAGTTGTCTTGTTAAACCCATTTTTGGCAATTTGGCAGGTTCATTTTGTAAAAAAGGGGCTTAATAGGAAGTAAACAGGAACCCAAAAATGAGCGACTTTGAAACCCTCTCTATGAAATACCAAGTGAGGATCTTTCATGAACTGTTACACAAGCACTACCTCATCCTGTGCAAGGTAGCATCATGGCTAGAGCTTATCCCGTGCGTTTTTTCACGAAATCAAACGCGGAACAAGTTTCTGTTCAAGACTCCGAAACCATACTATCGTGTCGCTTAGGTCCTTTCGTCACCAGTGCGAATGCAGGTGAGACGAGACCATTGACAGGGACAGGATCTGAGATCTCGGGACACGCCTATTAACCGAGCTGTATTACGAGTTACTAGGCTGAAAAATAGACACTAAATCTATAATGATCTCAGATCCAGGGGCCCTGGACAGCGCCGGCTGTTGACAACCACAGCTACCACTCAGATACCTCGAATCATCAAATCATAGGAAAACAACAGAAAGAAAGAAAGAAAGAAACCGTCGTAAATGGGTAGCAACCCCACGCATAAAATTTTCGAAATGGGTACAAAGATAACTCTATCCCAAGGTTGATCTGAGATCCTTGCTCTTGCGCGACCGTCCACGCGGGCTCTCCATATCGACATCCACCCGCGTGTCCACCCGAATCTCAATTGGCACGTGAGTCCGTGGAGGTCGAACGAGGAATATGAACGTGAGTGACAAGACCATCAAGGCAGCAGCGACCAGGAATATAGCCTTGGGGTATGTGGCAACCGTTGCACTGTACACCATCCCAAATATCAGTGGCTAACCACCCCCCGGGCCATCCGTCAGTACATCCATTTACATTTACAAGGGACAGCATAGAATAACATACGCCCAGGATCATGCTTCCCACAGCTTGCAAAACCGCAAAGGCACCAAATAATGTGCCAATATCTTTCCTGCCTTTGCCCTTCCTTGCCTCTTGCCCTTCAGCAATCTCTTGCAAGTACAATGTGCACAATGCGACAGACTGCACAGCTGGCTGCATCCCGGAACCAAAGGACGATATCATCGAGAACACAAAGAATAGTCCTTCTGACGAACTTGCTGCCACTATTACCAAAACATGGGAGAGTAGGTCCAATGCCGTAGAGATCTTCGCGATCAATATATCAGACCTTATTTCAGACATAAGGGCTCTTGGTGTCGGTTCGGCCTTTTTCTTCGATTTGGCTGTCGTTGAATTAAGGGTTGATACAGGTTTCAATACCCGTATCAAAGCTATCAAGATCGGGTCAGCTACTTTAATTGAAACAAGGGTGAATACCATGTTACCCGGTAAGAGAAGTAGAAGGTAAACAGCGCGCGTCATGCCAATGCCAGTGATGTAGTAGCTGAGCATCTCAGCGTCCCACGAATACACATGCTTGGCGTACAGGTATTTGATTTGGAATAAACCCTGAAAGGTACATGCCAAGATCAGCCACTCGTCCGGAAGGGGATTGTAATGCATTGTGATACTCACAAACGCCAAGAAGAAGGCAAACATGGCCATCGCTAGGAAAGTCAAGCTCCAATCTTGGCCGCGCCCACGCTGCCCTGGCCTGGGGCCTAGGATGCCTACTGGTTCGATGAAACTTTTCACCGAAACCTTCACAGATCTCCATAACCCCGTTTTCCCTTCCGATGCTTGTAATGCTTTGTTCCTGGACTCCTTGGCAGCCTCGATGTTATGTGCCCGAAGTTCCGAGTCCAAAGAATCTGGGAGGACAAAGAGCAGCAAAAACAAATTGATTGAGGCGCACACCGAGGACGCAAAGAACACAACTGTCGTTTTGTGTGTGTTTCGCAAGATAAAAGCAGCAATTTCTGGTCCTAAAGCAAAGCCAATATAAAATACTCCACTAAATCGTGAATATATGTTTGCGCTATAAACAATATGAGCGGTGGTTAGGTTAACGATACGTCAACGACTTACCGGGAGCCGTGAGATGTGCAGTCAGATATGTACCTGCAACAAGCTATCAGATAGCTGTGTGACCACAGGTGTGCCTCGCACGCACGCTTGTGTGGCTCCTTGCAATGTGGACCAGCCTCCAAGAAGACCTTCAACCACGGGAGCTAGAATCAACAGTTGGTGCGCCTTCCCCCTGAGTAATGCAGGCGGATTGGATGCAATAAAGAACATGATATCACTGTCTTACATGTGTAAACATCCCAGTGAGCAGTACAAAAACTATCAACGCACGTGAACAGTAGACCAGAAACGGCACATGCGATAACCTTGGTTCTACCATGTCTATCTCCAAATTGACCCCACCACCCTGTGGTGATAGCGCTGAGAAAACCCATAGTAGTGACCATAACTGGATTGCAGTATGCATCTAGCTATATTCAAGAAATTTATCCACCTCACGCACTAGTTTGCAGCTTGGCTGCACCAGCTTGAACGCTCGGCTCTGCGAGGCAATTGATCGTCGTGTTGTCGTCCGTAGAGATATTCTCGCCGGGAGTCGGTAATTCGACTGTGTATATTGGTACAGGCGGCCGAGCATTTGGAATAAAGGGTATGCCGTCGACCTCGGGGTACATGGAGAGATTGGGAGATGAAAAATCTAGGGTTAAATATGCATGTGTATGTTCATGTCGAGAATGGTGGTGACGGCTCATCCATAGATCCTCGCACGCGAGGTCGATGAACACATCGGCGCGAGGCGCGAGTGTCATTCCGCGCTACAAATCTTTGCATCGATACCAGGACAATACACCATGATGAATCTCACTGACACACAGCGAAGCAGTGATTGCGAATGGTACTAGCCTGAGACATTGCTGTAGGTCAACCCGGTTGAATCAGCGAAAGGAGGTGCGGGGGCATACCACAGAGGGCGAGCTCTATACCATCTCTTCTTTGCTAGCTCCGGAGGTTGCGCGCTAGAAGAACTGCCAAGTAGCGGGTCGGATTCGGTTGCAAAGACGGCGGGATGAGCTCCTGGAGAGTCAGTAGGACTGGTTGCAGTGGTGGTCATTGGAGAGGCGGAGGCGATGAGGATGGTGGTGGTTACGAGAAAGGAAGGGAAAGGCGACACATCCGTACCCTATGATTTCGAAGATGACGCGGCAGCCAGGAAACTAACCTCAACGGCGGGGGAACTGCGTGTGATGGAACGCGGCCGGCTTCGGTATGCTTCCGCGGCAGCCAAGATACTTACCTCCAAGAGGGAAATGCATGTTGATAGCGGCCGGCTTCGATATACTTCCGCGGCATCTGACTCCAAGGTACTATCGCAAGACCATTTCAAATGCTTGTCAAACACGCTATCCATTTGAAGACAATAGATAAGTTACATCTCACAATTCCTCCTTCACTCTCTGCGCCTCAAGTTTGACTGATTCAACCCCATCGCTGCTATTCTCATCTGCACCCTCCTTTAATGCTTCCTCATCTTTTGCCAAGTTACTCTGGGTGAACGCTGACAGAATGTTCGCCTTGATCTTTATCTGGTCAAGTTTGGCTTCGGATAGCTGGCGTTTTTCCAGGATCGATGTCAAACTGAAAGGAAATTTTTACGTTTAGCCGCGCGAACGCCTTTATCAATCATTCTAAACGCACCGCTTAGTTTCTTTCTCGAGATACTCATCAGTGCTGTCGAGAACTTTCTCCATGACGCGGAGGTAGACAGAGTTGTCTTTGCTGTTTGGATTGACACTTCCGACAGCTGTCTCGTAAATTTCTTTGCGGGCGGACCCCTTGGCATTCGTGAATTGTTCAGCCAGATCATCCATTAAAGGGACGCGGCCAGCCTGTATACAGTCACTCGCGTCAATCCGTCACATAAGAAACGCTGCCACTTCAGAGAATACCTGGTCATTTAGCCCACCGCCAACAGCACGACTTGTACCACAATGCTCATTTAAATACTTCACGAATTCCTCGGCGGTACGTCCATCATCATAGAGCTGGATGGGAGCCAGTCAGTACGTGCCGCGTGGAGGCTGGGTTAGCACTAACTACACCAGTTTTATTCTCCCCTTTCGCATAGAACTTAATGGTCGGGAAGGAACCGATTCCCAGTTTCTGGGCTAATGGGCGATTAGGTTCGCTATCGCATTCATAGTTGGCAACGATGACCTGAATTAACAATAAAAATATTTGTTAAGACTAGCGTCGATAGAGGTAGCAAAATAGTTCATACGTCGGACTCCTGTTTGAAATATTTTGCAACTGAACACAGGTCGTCAATATTGAAAATCGATTAATCAAGTTGGGTATCACCTTCTTCATAAGCTGGTTTCATGGCTTTGCAGTGACCACTGTCGAGCAAAACTCTTGAAAAGATATAGTGCGCAAATGAGAACTTACTCACCACCATGACGCCGTGAATGCGACTAACACATGCTTTGTAGGGTCCTATCTCTCATAATAAGCTCTCAAGCAAAGTCATTTAGAACAAGATAGACATACGGAAATAGTCTCTTCTAAATTCAAGTAGCTAAGTTGTGTAGTAGCCGATGGTGGTGGTGGTTTGATCTTTGATCTTACACCAGACTTCTTGGTGACACTGAGGGCAACATTGTTACAATGGAAGGTAGAAAGCAAGAAAACTTACAACTCGGCTAAGTCATTTAACTGACGGGGACCTTTGTAATCTTCTGGTTTGCCGTCTTCGGTGAACCATTTAAGGGCTACATGATGGAAGCTGTTACTCTTATGGAAGACATAGTGCATAGCTTGAGGACCACATACAGGGGTAACCCGTCACGCCGAATTTATGACTTCGTATTACTTTAGTCTCGGATAATGTCACACTGGTCGAAGAACGGAACGCACCCTAGGTCTTTCTCGGCATCTGCATCCACCTTGGCGATCACAACGTCCGAAGAATGAGAGTATGCATCTGCAAGTTCTTCATATATTGGAGCAAGGTTCTGAAAACCATGTCAATGATCAAATAGCAACGTAAAGGCTTCGGCACATACTTTACAATGACCACTGGACCCTTCAAGTGAACAAGATAGTCATTATAGCCAAGTAAAGGCTTACCACCAGGGTGCAAAACTTAAAGTGGTTCTCATGTCAATGGAGTTCCAACATGTCAATAAAGGCTAAACGCACAACTCGACAAGCGCAGGCTTGCCCTGCCCAACCACAGAGTCGAAGTTGACAGGAGTTAAATCGACAACATTAGATGCCCGCACTAATAAAGATAGCGACAAAACTGCGCCTGCGATAGAGAGATACATGGTGGTTGGGAAAGCGCGAATATTCCCGACACGTACGTGGTACTCCGAGACTAAACTTTAGATGACAAAGCCGAGCGCAACCGGTACCAATCATGAAATGATTGTTCGAAAGCCTCACTTAATATTACATTTATTGGTCCTGGCTACAGCGCAGCCATCCCCCACCCTCCGAAACAACCTTGTGGGTCCTTGAGATAAATTCCCCAATTTCCAAATTCTTTAGAGTATTCTATTGCCATGCTTGTCAACAATGCTTTCCATCCCCACCTCTTAATTTCCTTTTCATCCGCAAGGGTGCCATAGCTCATGGCGAGATTGGCATGGTGCCCAAAACTAAGCTTATTTTCCAATTTTTCTTTTGCAATCATCACCAACGCCTTGAGAGAGGAAATTATAAGTGCTTCAGGCTCGCATCTCTTATCCATGATCCATTTCTCGTACGTGAATATTTGTCGCTGCGAGCTCCCTCCTTGTAGCATTAGATACAGAGGAATTTTCGCAGTGCACGTGCACCGGAAGTGGTACTTATGATTGAATTCATAAAGCCGTTCGGAGCGAAGTAAGCCGAGATCGTAATAGCTCGTCATGATTTCCGTCCCCAAGGGAATTTCACGCGTTGCTCGAAAGAAACACTGAAAATGAGTCGTTGTTGACGTCCCACACGCAGAGTTCGGCCCACAACTGGGAAAATGTTTCGTTTAACAAAACCGTATCTGAAGGTCCTCAAAGGCAACCTATAATCCACTCGAGAAATTACAGGGTAAACAGCCCGGTAGTTATCATCTCCACCATTGATATTTGACGCGATCTCATTTGTCGCAAAAACCTCCAAAGCTGGGCTCGCCCTTGCGGCAGGCGAGGGAACGGAACAGTTTTTGATCTCCATCGGATGGATATCTGTTGGAATTTGTACAGGATTGACTCAGTCGATGTGGGTAGACGACTGAGGGGCGAAAATCTTCTACAGCCACTCTTATACGGATGGGGACTGTGGACCGAATATATGGAAAGGGTAAATATTTAGCATAAACAAAAGGATAGTGAATATGCACGTCCCACTTTCAACAATATCTTCCATCAATAGGGCAATCACACAAATGCAAAAATAACCAAAGGTCGCTCAGCGACGATAATTTCTCCAAAAGTGATTTTGCGTGTCGCAAATAATCCCCATCCCCTTTCCTTGAGACCTTTTTTAGATCTTGTATGACGGTGCGGGGGAGTGAAGGCGTCTTGGAAGAGTCCCATAGACAGGGCAGCTAAGGACAGTGATCACAAAGCGTTATTTTCCACAGGGGTCTCTATAGGGAGTTTGATTAATTGTTAGGTCCCTACTGACCTTAAGTGCCAGCATCCCCTTTTTCAAAGAGTTGTCTAGCTCGGGATGGTTAGAAATACTATACAGGACACGTTGAAAGGCTGGAGAAATAGACAGGGTGGACTTTTGTAAAAAAAAAAAAAACTAGTTGACGTAGTCGTACTACGATATTTAGAGTATAAGCCTTTGCCTTTCCTGGTTCTCCACCTTGGTGGCAACCGTCAGATCTGCTAAATTACGATACCAGCGTCCTCGGTTGTGCTAGTATATTATATGTAATAAATCTTGTCCAGCAAGGCCTTGAAACATATATCATAACTACTGGGGAGAGTAGGGGAAAGTGGGAGGCAATGCAATGAAATGGCAGAAATGGCAACGCTAGGAGAGTGGCACGCATCATCCTGGAAATTGGAAAAAGGATCAATATAGTATTTTCCACGGTACTTATTGAACATGAAACTCTGAAATGATACTCTATGGTACAATGTGCAAAATTACTCTAGTGCGAAGACTAAGCACAGGCCATCGTCTCCTGCACTCGCACAGACTACTTTCCCATTGATGGTCCCTATGGATATTCCGAATACTGCCCCGTTATGACCTTTGTGCTCTCGGACAAGTTCTCCTGTCCGCACATCCCACGTCCGGAGCACCTCGTCGGCGCTGGATGTTGTAAGAAGATACGATGACGGTGCTGGATGTGGATGGAGAGATGTTACTGCGTTCTGATGATACTGTTAAAAAAACTATGAGCAGCTGAAGAAATGATGCTCACCAAGTGTTGAAGGGTAGTCCGTAACCGCATAGTGCCCAAATCCCATACACGAACCGTTTCATCCGTCCCACCAGTTACAACGACCTCCGTGCCAGCAAACTCCATCCACGCGACACCTTCGATACTTTCTGCCTCCTTGTGACCCTTCAGGCTGCCTACTACTTCACCTTTACTCAACGAGATGACTCGAACGTCGCCATCAACACCACCCACAACAGCAAGAGTGTTAGACGCATTTATGGCGAGGGCGGTGATGCCTCCCTCAAGTGCAAACCTTGCATCTTCTGGTGTTATCTTCCAAATGGGGGAGTCGGAGGTAGGAGTTGTCAATAAGAGGCAATCAGAACCAGTCAGAACCTTTTTGCCTTGGATAGTGTCAGAGCCTCCCGTAAACAATGGGGATCAACGCAGTCACCGTCATGTGTGAAGCAACCCGCATTCACAGGGCCAATATGCGAAGCTAGCACTTGCATGGCATTTCCGGATGGCACTAGCAATCTTGAGTCGTTGTTGACAAAAGAAGCAAGTCAACCTAGCGTGAACCTACACTGCCAAAGCCATAGGGTTGAGTCATTTGAGCCCGCCAGCAATACAGGCCCTTTGGGATGCCATCTCAACCACTGAACATATTATTTAATTATCTCCAAAAGTAGTGCTGGAACATACATGTGCTCACCTGAACTTCATCTGGTCCAGAAAGCTCCGTCAGAAATTCCCAGGTTTTCCACTCATCCTTCGGGTCTATTGTAGCTCTTTTGACCCTGCGCCACACCCGCACCTTACCGTCCATACCACCTGTTGCGACTAATTCGCCGTCGCAGCTCCAGCCCACGGTCGTTACGCTATCTGAATGTCCTGTCAACTTGACTACAACCGTTCCATCCTCCAGGTTCCAGATATATCCTAGGTCGTCCTCGCCACCGGAAACAACTAATGGTTGGAGTGGGTGGATCGCAACTGTAAACACAGATCCCTCGTGTTCCTTGAATTGCGAGATAGAGGAATCCTCGTGGATGAGCTCTTCTGTAAAGTCCTCCGAAGTTAGATCATCGTTGGTTTCAAATGTCCAGGCGCAATACCGTCGTCGCCTTCATCATCCATGGGCAAATCACCATCATCTTCTAGCTCGGCGAGAATGTCTGAAGGTTGAATGAATTCCTCCTCCTGTTCTGTGGTATCGTGGTCATCGTGATGTGCAGACATTGTCGTATCACTGTGGTATCAAACAGAGAAGTAAAACTGAGTAATGTTGGAATGACAAACCGCGCTCAACGATGACTCAGCAATCCTGTGTTTCTGATTGTCTCAAACGGGTAATAAGACATTTCTTTTTCTTACTGTAGAAAATATTCTTTTTGTTTACCTTTTTACTTCCGTTTATTCCAAATGAATTATAAGTAGTTCTCTGTGTATATTTTCCCTCTCGTTTGACCTTCGCGTCCAAACACTGAGACCGTATTAGCAAGTAATTAAATTGCTGCTGACCAGTAAAGTCAGTCATAGCTGACGAATGATTTTTAGACTTATTTAAATATTTAGAAGACATATTTAAATGCTCAGAGCTTATTTAATTGGCCACCCAAGCAGTTGGTCACGTGGGTAGTAAACCTTCATGCCAAGCTATTATGTTGCTGTACATGGTGGAGCTGGATTCCATTCCACTGATCATGAGAAAGAAGTGAAAAAGGCACTACGTCGGTACGGTCCTGATGAAAATATTGCAGACTACTAGAACACCGATGGACATGACTGACTTTCCCAGAGCATGCACGAAAGCACTAAAGCGGCTTCTGGAGGGGAAAGATTCCTGCGAGGCAGTTGAAACTGCTATCGCCGAGTTGGAAGATTCCGAATTTCTCAATGCAGGTCGGTGATGGATCCATGCTAAGTAACCACTGAC
This sequence comes from Gomphus bonarii, assembly GCA_003316585.1. Classification (NCBI taxonomy): domain Eukaryota; kingdom Fungi; phylum Basidiomycota; class Agaricomycetes; order Gomphales; family Gomphaceae; genus Gomphus; species Gomphus bonarii. The sequence goes on along the minus strand of QFEC01002582.1, from coordinate 7,770 downwards.
TGATCAAACAAGCGCTGAAGGCTATGGTGCCAACCTCACCTTCAAAGGCACAGTCGAATGTGACGCTGCTATAATGGAAGATTCTGGAAAATTCGGTAGTGTTGGTGCTGTCTCTGGTCAGTCGGTGCATTCCTCAGAAAGCCAATTGTTTGTTAGAGCCGATTGCAGGTGTGAAGAATCCTATTCGCGTCGCAAAAGCCATACTCGACTATTCCTCTAGACGTGATCCTTTGGGACGCGTTCCGCCTCTGTATGTTATTTCCATACCAGTAACCACTCCACAATTATTCTAATACAACCTTGTCAGGACAGAACACTTGTTTCCAGTGGAGCGCACGACTTTGCCTCGCTATATGGCTTGACCACTGTTAGTCCATATGCAATGATATCACCTCGCGCCAAACAAGAATGGAAGCTATGGACAGAAAAACTTGAAAGTAATATGAGCAATGACGTTATACCCTCTGAGTTGAATGATGCCAACACCTTGATGCAAGATACAGTAGGCTCCGTTACTCTAGATACATTTGGTAGCCTGGCTGCAGGAGTCTCTAGGTCCGTCAATCAGTTGTTTTTCAGATTTTCAGCTGCATCTCCAATATACAGTGGTGGATTGCTTCTGAAACTACCCGGAAGGGTTGGAGAAGTGCGCCTATCCTTTACCTTTTTCTTTCTTTCTGGTTATTAATACTTCTTTCAGGCCGCAGCATTTAATGCGGGATGCTGGGCTCATCATTCAAAGACAAGTGGCGTTGCGAGCAGTGTATCAGGCAAGTAAACATAATCTTCTGATTATACTGTTGTATCTATTAGGAGCTGACCGAAAAACAGGAACGGGTGAAGCTATCATGCGCATGTCCCTTGCCCGGACTCTATGCGAGTCCTTTCGTCTTGGTGATCCCCACGAGGAACTGCGAACTTTGTTTGCTGAACAGATACCTCGTCAGTCGTAGCTTAAGCTTTAATAGCTGATATACAAGTAGTTAACCTGATTCAGGGCTGGAGGGACAGACACCCAGCGCAGGAGCTATAATACTATCTAAAGAAGTGGTCGACGAAAAGTTTATTGTTCGTAAGTCTATCCGATTTCATAATTATCACTTTGCCACACCTGATTTTCCTTACAGGCCTCTGGTGTGTATTTAACACAGCCAGCATGGCAATTGCATATGCCTCTTCAGATGATCCACACCCAAAGGTGTGGCTAGCTACTTTGCTGTCAATACATTTTGACAACGTTTGATCACAGAGCATGATCCTCAGGAAGCCAGAGTCAGATGTAGTCCCTACAACTGATTCTAGCCCGATATATATGACCGTGTTGCCATGGGTTACTGATTAAGCATTTACAAGTCTTCGAAAATTCGCTCATCGTTATCTTTGTGTATGCACATGTTTTGGCGTTTTAGAATGACCTGTCTTCACTGTTTCTGTCTGATCACTATCTGTCCAGGTGGAATGGCACCACTAGGTTCAAACAAAAAGTTTCACTGCCTAACTCTCCACCACCTCACTGGGATGTTAGAATACTCACGATCGAATACTATTTCTCGATCGATATAATCTTGCCTCGATCAGCAAGTTTTATCGATCATGTCCTTAGCTTCCCTGACAATGTGACTTACACTGGAAGGAATCTACTTGTTCACGTATCAGACAAGGTCTGACGTTACAATTCTATGTTTGCTCGTGCTACTAGTGAATGGATAGTACTAGGACAATCAGAACCACATTTGGCATCCGTATCACCAGTTAAAGGAGAGAGAGTTAGTGACAACCATATCATCGAGTCGCTACTTCTCGCACTACCACTTCGCATGTGGAAATTAGGAAAACCAATACCTAACAGCATGCGTTCTGAGCTCCCCCGCCCTGTAAGTTCCCACATTCGTGACACATACCCTGAGTCTCACAAAATCCTCTTAGTATAACGGATTGTCAGACTAACCGAACGAGATAACATCTGACGTCTCAAAGCCACGCATATTCACTCGCCGCTCTCGGGCGTCTTGGTACCGAGGAAGAAGTGATAAACAGGACTCATATTAAATAAGTGATTGTCTATGCCATACACCTCGAATGAGGACGGAACAAAGGTTGATCTTCGCCTTTGATACGACTTGCAAGCACCTTTATGCCACGATGACTATGCAGAATGCTCAAATGGGACACGCATAGGCCAAAAGGTACAGTGTGACTTTATTAATCTAAGAATCTTCCTACAAAATATTACTACCACACGTAGTGAATATGTTACAGCTGATGTTTCCATTTGTTACTGTTCATTGGTCATCTTACTTGAATCTGAACAGGCGAGGCAGTTGTCCAAATACCCTCTCAAACCGGTTCAGGGCAATGTGATCAATATATATCTATCTATCGGGAGCGTCTTCTGACTTCCTCCACACCATCTTCCAGATCTGTTCGTGCTTCTCAGGCTGACGAAAGCGGGCATCTGACTCCGAAAAAAAAAGTTTTTTGGATCAGCTACATGTTGATATTGTATACGATGGAAATGTGCGGAGACATTATAAAGTAGGTCCGGGATCATGAACCTTAAATAGAGCGTTACTTGTAGTCTATGATACGGTATGCATTAATGACAGCTTTCAGGTGCATACCTGGACGTCCAGGGGACTAAGGCACTTGCATTATTAAAATAACAAGCTCCCGACCCAAAATCGCAAAACCATGCCACCTAACAGTTAGCACTGATCAAGTTACGAACGATTGATAAGCCTGTCGCCAATCAATTCATACTCCGTAAATTACAAAGCGCCATAACACCCGGTCACATTGACGATGAGCGGACGTTCACCATATTATAATAATACGGCGCCAATGCTGCCTACATATACGCCAAGTAAATTGAACTCCCTTCATTCTGGTCTGCTAATTGTGCATTAGATTTCCTTGAGCTGGTCCTCATCCCCATTATCCAATCTTTTATCTTGTAGATTTCATTTGACATGAAATTGTTGTTCGCTTCAGTCACTGTCCTTTCGGTTTCCACATCGATTGTGGCCCTTCCGGCCCCATTCTCTCGGGATGCCGTCAAGCCTCGTGCTTCATCGTGTGCAAATCAAACCGGAGCGATAGCAGGTGCAGCTTTCTGTGAGTTCTTTTCTTTTGGTCTGTCGCCTCGTCCCCTAACCCATCATATGTATTAGTTATCACCAATCAACCTGAGGGTAACTCCATCGTGAGCAGCGATATTGGCTCCGATGGCAAGCTGACTTTCAAGAATGCCATCTCGACGGGAGGTCTTGGTAAGTGATTTTGTTCCACGGTCAGTGTGTTAACGTCCTAAAACAAGTCCTTTTGCCAAGGTGCCCATGGACAGTCCAGCCCTCTTGGTCCAGATCCATTATTTTCGCAAGGTGCGATCAAGGTAGCCGGAAATAATGTGTTTACGGTCAACGTCAGTAACCATTACTTGAACCTTGAAATTCTTCAAAGTACTCACTAGTTATTTTTTGTACTCAGTCCGGGTCGGACTCAGTTTCCATGTTCTCGATTGACCCTAGTGAACCATCTAAATTGACAATGGTTGGTCAACCAGTCACCTCAGGCGGAAATTTCCCGGTATCGGTGGCAATTTCGAAGCAGAGTGGTCAAGTCTGCGTACTCAACGGTGGAACGGTAAATGGTGTCAAGTTGGTCACAAGCCTTGCCTATCACAATTGTCACCACTTACCCTGAGTCTCCTAACAGTTGTTTCAAGCAGGACCCCAATCTTGGGCTCATCCAAATGGCCAATACCCAACGTTCTCTTAACCTCAATCAGACGACACCAGCGACTGGACCCGCAGGGACAGTCTCACATGTCATCTTCAGTGAGGACGGTTCGCAACTGTTAGCTTCTGTTAAAGGAATGCCTCCCGCTCCCGGGTTTATCGCTTCATGGAATGTGGATCCCACGACCGGAGCGCTTTCGCCCGCCTTCACAAAGTCCACCCCCGCGGTGGGTGGCCTCCTCCCTTTCTCAATGACTGTTATTCCGGGCAAGAATGCTATCCTTGCCACTGACGCAGGTGTCGGCTTTGACCTGTTCAACTTTAAAACAGCACCCGCATCCAGTTCTATTGTCCCGATTTCTGGTCAGAAAGCGACTTGCTGGAGTAGCTTTAGCAGCAAGACCGGCAACTTCTACTTAACGGTGTGTGTCACTAGGTTCTGTCATCATGTAGAGCTAACCTCGTGAGTAGGATATTGGGACAGGTACGGTGACTGAAGTTCATGTGGATGCCAACCTCAAAGGAAGCATCGTCAATCAATATCCTCAGGGAAACGGTACCGCTACAATTGATAATGATGTTGCCACAATTAACAATAAGGAGTGAGTCTTAGAATTACACTAACATTTTTCTCTCTATTCATATATTCGAGTAAAGCTTTCTATATGTTATGGCAGCTGGGGCAACTTCAGTCAAGGTCTTATCGCTGGACGCGCCAGGCAAAACCACTCCTGTCCAAGATTTCAATTTTGCGAATGACGCGAAGACGAATTGTGTCACGATCGGTACGTTCCTCCCCTCAAGATAATTCTGTTTGAGTAATAACGTAGTCCTCTAGATCCGAAAAACTTGCAGGGAATGTCCATATTTGTAGGGCAGTAAAGTTTGCGACATCAATGCTCTTGGAATGATCCTTCCGAAAGAACTATATACTCCCTTGTTTGACTCTCGTTTTCTTTGTTCTCTTTACATGTTGTGTTGCGCATTAATGTAGGGTTGATTCACATTGCGATATAGTTATTTCCTGGTAATGCCTGTTCAAGGCAGTAGTAACGATGGGATTAATAGAATGTGTACCTCCAATTTTCACGTTGAACTGAGCCGCGGATGGAATAATTGAGGTAGCGATCATCAATCACTAAAGTTTGAAGACAGAGCTTGGTAGTCGTATGGGTTCCTTGATTGGGTCTGCCCATCCCACGAGGTGTGACACTCTAGCAGACAACGACGATTAGCCTCTGTGGTGCTTGAAAATTTTCTTAGGGTTCTATTCCTTCGGGGGTCTTCGATTGTTTTTTCTTGTTGCTTTGTGCTTTTGTAGGCTCGCCTCCACCTGCTTCTTGGGTTCCAGGGTCTCATTGTGTGGTTCGAGGTTAGTGAATTTTCAGGTGTTATCAGGTAATTATTATACATCTCTTCATAGATATTAAAAATTCGCCGTCTAACATGGTACGAAGTTGAAAAAAAGGGTCTGTGTACGTTCGCGGTAGGGTTTATTGTGTAAGACGAGAAAAGCATAAATAGATTGTCTGACCAAGAAATCATGAGAATATCATATACGGTAGCCACTTTTGCATAGGAAGCTCTAGCCCAAGGATCTTGTGCGCAACCAGATGTATTACTTACCATTTTGAAGAAAAACGGTAAGAAAAGGTAATTCCAGCTAAATTTCTCTGTTCAAAAGTGATCACTACCCCCTAGTCAGAAAGGTTTTCTATTCCTCTAGTGGGAGGTGTGTGAAATGCTCCCAACAATGTAATAACTTCCTGAGTACAGAAATTAGAATGAACGAAAAAAATTCTTTTAGAAGGTTTTTCTGGAATAGGAAACCTTCATAATTTGAAACTCAAAAAATATTATGATAATGTTTATAAAATATGAATTCCCTCCCCAAAGAAACTAAATATTTATACAATTTCTTATAATAGTGTTAGATCCCAGATCACCTCAGACAAATCTCTGCATTAGTGCCCTTAGTCATCCACCTCTGCATCACATCCAAGTTGTACTCACCCCTCTGTTGCACTCTGCACCCTTGGATCCTCTCTGAGCTCCTCATGTGATCTCCACACACACCACACTCTGTTCCTGTCATCCTCACCACACCATCACTCCAACACACAGACCTCCATGTCATCCCTTCTGTCGTCACTTGTGTCATTTTCTAGTATGTTCCATAGTTCCACATGACCCCTTCTCATTTAGCACCCCTGCATCCTAATGTAGTTCTCCTTCCACATTCAGACAACCCTGTTCCATATTAATCCCACACTCCAAATGTATTTAAACCTCCATGTATTTGTAGCTAGTTCCCTAGTTCAAATATTAATTTAGTCTCCTCCTAGTTACCTTTGTGAAATCACTCCATAACCTCTCTCTGCAATCCTCACTCTGTAGCACCTCTGTAAATACAAGAACAGGACAATGTAAGAGGGTGCAACACATAAGTTGAAGCCAAGTCCTTTTGACTCTGTACCCCAGTTTGACTTTGACACCTTGACCACTCCAGAAAACCTCCAGACAAGACATCTTTGACCCTGGACTTAACAGTATATTCAAACTCTCACTCTTTGTTGTCTATGAGATGTAGCACTTGAAGCAACTTATATGCTGGTACCTTTGGAACCATTTTGGAACCATCTGTATGCTGCACACCTAATGTCCCAGCTATGGTCCTGAGTACTCACTCACCTCTAACACCACTTAACCCTGAAAACCCCAAGCAAGCACCCAATCCAGACATGCCTGACTCCCCTAACTCACCCTCTGATCGCAACCCTCTTCAGTCTCCATCCAACATCTTCCTAGCTCTGAATCCCCCAAGAGCATTGTCATCAAACTCAAATGATGTTCCCAACCTTGCTGAGGCCATTGCCATGTTGGCCCACAATTTGTCATCATCAAAGAAGTCATCGCCTTGGACCAAGGTCTGAGAACTGGACACCTTTGATGGTTCTGACAGTTGAAAACTCCAGTCATTTTTGGTTGAATGTAATTTAAACTTCTGTGACTGTTCTGACACTTTTTCATCTGATGGTGCAAAAGTGACCTATGTGCTGTTCTACCTGAAAGGAACTATGTTAGACTGGTTTGAGCCCACCCTTTCCTCTGATGTGGACCCCTCTTGGATAGACAATTACTCAGAATTTGTGTCTGAGTTGAAGGATAACTTTGGACCCCATGATCCCATTGGCAAAGCTGAAGCTGATCTTGAAACCCTCTGCATGTGTGACAACCAATGAGTTACCAAGTATCTGGTTGAGTTCAATCACCTTGCTGCATGTGTCCATTGGAGAGATGCTGCACTCTGCCCCCAGTTCTACAATGGACTCCTGGCAAGAATCAAGGATGAAGTAGCTTGTGTTGGTAAACCCAGCATGCTGGATGAGCTTTTATCCCTCACCCAATCCATTGATGCCTGCTATTGGGAACAATACTCCAAAGTTGCTTGAGAAAACAACTTGAACAAAGCCTCAAACCACCACCAAGACAAGGGCAAAACTCCTGCCATGCTGTCAATGAATTCCAACAACAACTGGAAGATGTCAAACAACAACAACAACAACAGCAACAAGTCCAACACCTCCACCTGTAACAACAACACCTCAAATACCCCCAAGAAGACCTTGGACCTAGTGTCAAAACTAGGCAAAGATGGTAAACTGACTCAGCAGGAGTGACAACATTGCTTCAAGCAGAACCTCTGTCTCTTTTGTGGTAGATCAGGTCATGTAGCAAAGGAATGTCTGTTAAGTGCATGTACACACACTCTTGGTTTGGGTGGTTCAGCTCAGTCCAATGAGCCAAGGTCGGACGTGGTATTGGCTTCAACATACTTGGATTGTGCCAATCCTCCTGCATGCCACTAGATTTCAGATGGATGCTCGGTAGGGTTCTGAGATGCTTGGTACCAAATGGTTGGACTACTAACTTAAGTATTGGTAGTGTATGTCTAACTTAGTTGATAATCTGAATGGAGAATACATACATGAAGACTAATTACTTATATAGAAAATGAGGTGCCATAAGATAT
>QFEC01002577.1:0-22141 GCA_003316585.1 Gomphus bonarii | reverse complement strand
CATTTTCTTATATACTAAAAGATAGCGTCTATGTATCCTGCGTATGCCTGCGCATGCCCCTTCTAGAGACGCGTGTGATGTCCGCCGTGACGCGTCGTCGTTGTCTCAGTCCTTGTGTATGCGTGCATGTGCGCATGTCGGTTTGGGATGCGTGTGTGGGGGGAAGTGTGTATGGTGCGTGTATTCGTCGGTGTGTGGTAACAATGAAAGGCTGCGCGCGAGCGTGACTGACGTGCGTGTGTGACGGTGACGATGTCACGTGATGCGATACGCGTCGCGACTTGCGCGCGTTGCAGGCGGACGGATTCGGCTTGGATTCAATGGCATCGCGACAATGGTAGGAGGAGCGGCAAGTGGGGATATGTGGGATATGACTGGTAGGCAGGAGGAGGAGTAGATAAAGTAGAATAGAATAAGAATGAAGTGAAATACAATAATCTGAATATGGTGGGATAATAAGGGGATTGAGGCCTATTTTCAACAGTTTTCCTCTCCCACATTTGGATGACCCTGTTCCATTTTGATCCCATGCTCTGAATGTATATAAACCTCCATGTATTCATAGCTAGTTCTCTAGAATGAATATCAATTTAGTCTCCTCCTCACTATCTCCATGAACTCACTCCACAAACTCACTCTGAAACACCTCTGTAAATACAAGGATAAGATGACATAACAGGGTGCAACACATAAGTTGAAGCCAAGTCCTTTCAATCCTGTACCCTGGTTCAATCACAACAGTTTGGACCAGTCCAGAACCCTTCTGGACATGACATCCTCAACTCCAGACTTAACAATTTTCCTGAATTAGTCTTAGTTAAGTAGTTGATTTTCCTGCTTAATGCCAAGGGTGAGTGATATCCTTGTGATTTTACAGGGTGAGATTGGCTATTGATTTTCTAGTTGATTACATTCTGCTTTAGGGTTGATCTGTTCAGTTAATTTTCCTAACCAGAGATACTCTCCAGTTAAGTGTTATTGCCTCACAAGCACTTCATTTATCCTGTCTTTACCTCAGAGTGAATTAACTTGAATATCAAGTCAATCCACTTATTTCCTCTAACCCCTAAGCACATTCCCTTCTTTAGGAATACTTGGATCCTGATAGTATCTATGAGTCTAATACTGACTTTGTATCCAAGGTCATCCAAACTGAGCCTTGGTCATACTGACTAAAGACCACATGCATTAAACAACCCTCATAGCCACTAAGAACATTTGGTCCTTACTTTGGTCACTTTGGTTCACATACAGTCACTCATCCCCAGTTTCTATGTCTAATAATCATTGTTGCATTTCTTATTCCTTATTCCTTATTCCTTAATCCTCATTTCCTAACCCAGTTTTTTATCCTTGCTCTTGTTTGATATTTAAATATAATTCTGTTCATGTATGTACCTCAGTCAGAAATCAACTTAAGTCCCACATTCTCTTCTGTATGTGGCCATTCATTCAGTCCCACATAATTGCTACTGACTAAACCCCTCCTGAAATACAGTGACACAACCAGAACATACCTGAGTGGGCTTAACACATAAGTTGAGGCCAAGTCATGTCAGAACCTCAGTTCATTGGCCCAAACCAAATCTTGGTAACATTCACTTTCAGGTTAAGCTACTCACAGCTTTAACACTTTGCAGACTATTAGTCTTTGCTGCTAAGAAACACATTACAATCCAGTTGTCTTAACTTTGTCAAGTTATTACAAAGGGTTGTAACCAAGGTACAAATATTAAATTATTTCCAGAGTTATGCTGTAAAAAAGTTTAGTATTCTCTTAGACTTGTTATTTCCATGGTCATAGAGATTAAAGTATTATTAACTTAACACCACAGTCTTGACAGGTTCCAAAACAATTAGTCTCAATCAGCTCATAATAATAGGAGTATTATGTAATTGTAAGTGTTGCCCTCATACAAGCCCTACTCTGAACCTCACTTGCCCACATTCTTAACAAAACTATTATATAGAATGGGGATAACTAGAATGGGGATAACTAAATCATTAGAGAGTAAAGTAATAATGATTGGAGGAAATAAAGAGCAAATACCAGAGTTTTGGAAGATTAGAAGGGTCATAACACTTTTATTAATATTATCATCCACAAAATACTTCCTGCTGCTATGAAGTTATTATTATTTCAATAATTATCCAGTTACTATACCCTTTTCCTCCAGAGATGTAACATTTATCCTTTGTAAACCCTTCAGATAGCTTAGGAGATCTGTAGAAGTATGTTAAGATGGGGAGAGTATCTAGAGCTTTGGAAAGGAGCCCTTCAAAATCAAGACTGCTCGAGTTGTTCATACAATCTCCTATATTATAATATATATTAAGTATTTCTTTGAAACCTTGCCTTTTTGGAATAAGAAATCTGGTCATAATTCACCTGCAAACTGCAGATGTATATGCTTGAAGTGCTACACCTCCTTACTACAATACAATTAACAAGGATTCTAATCATATCCTACTATAAAATAACATATATACCTACACGTGTAGCTAGCTACCCGGATCCTTATCTGTAAGACTAAAATCCTTAAAAAGGACGTTAAAATCCCGCCAAAAGATCTAGGACGCGATTCAAACCTGTTAGATACATAGGTACAGAAAGAACATTACGACTGATCAGGTGACATGAAAGGTCCAGAAACGAGACACAGATTCCGAGGTGTGAATTGCACGTTAATGATTGGCGTTCTCTTGGTCGGGAATGTGGATAGCAAATCAGTGCTAAGATAAACAAGGATCAGGTTTGGTTACTTTCCAAGCAAACTATACGTACGTCTCTGTGTTTTCTTCGAATTCTGATATCCCTCCAAGAGGTAACATCCCGGTGTGGACTCCATTCGACCGGCGAATAACCAATCCAAAGCCATCTGTCTCGTCCCTGTTATTTGCCTTGGTAGGTAGCCCTCCCGAGCTTTTGACATCCCAACAGCGTACTGTCCAGTCGGAACCACCACTAACTAGTAGAGAAGACTCTGCACTGAAGGCAAGCGAGTAGATAGACGCAGTATGTCCAGTCATTTTCTTGATCCTGCGCCCAGAACCAAGATCCCAAAGATTGATGGCAAGATCTTCGCCTACGATACTCATTCAGCGCTAGGGGATCACGTATTGATTTAGTCTGACCTGCGCTAGCGAGATATCGTCCATCTGGACTCATCGCTAGTGACGAAATTGCACCTTGATGGCCCACAAAAACACGCAAACAGGCACCCTTTTGGACATCCCATAGCCGACATGTCCAGTCATTCGAGCCGGTCGCCAAATATAAGGAATTTGGATGAAAGCGAATACACTATTCTCGGTCATGTCAAGGGATGGAAATGAAAAATTTTGAAACAAAACACACATCAACGTCGCTAAGATGTCCTGCGTAGACTCGAAGCGCTGATACCCGGTCTGTGGACCACAGCCTAGCGGTTCGATCTCTGCTTCCTGTAGCAAAATAGATTCCCATGGGACTCCATTGCGCATCCCAAAGGGGGCCATGATGGCCTCTATAAGCCACAACGTTGGTGAGTGTGTCCATAGACCACAGACGGGCAGTGGCATCGGCAGAGGAGGACAGAAGATATCGGGGAGGAGCAGTTGAACCGCTGAGAGGATCGAACGACACTGAGTATACAGGTCCACTATGTCCGATCAATTTACGTGTTGTTGTGCCAACTTTCTCCTTCACTCTTCGGAGTGACGCAGCTGGAAAGAAAATGAAGACTATACGTAGTTCCTGTGGAGAACCAACTCACAGTCTCGGATTGTAGATTCATGGAAGTCACTACGCATTGCTCTTAACTTCTCCTGCTTCAGACTAAACAGTCGAATATAGCTTTCAGAAAATCCAGCAGCCATCAACGTAGAGTCTGTAGAAAACGTGGAACAAGGAACGCTTGCGGTAGATTATCTATATCATCAACCAGCTTAGTTAAGTAGTCTGTAATGACTTACCCATCAGCAGCGTCGTGTAACGTGTAAGCACAGATACTTGGTAGAGCCTTGGCCCGAGCTATCGTCGAATGCCTATTAAAACCATGGATATCTACATCACCAGAAAGGGATGAAGGATCTAGCTTGATGCGCTTTCGTGCATCTCTAACTCTATCCATTTCTCGATGTATGTCAACAGTGCGGAATTGAGGTCGTGGCAGAAGTTCGTTCGTGGACGGGGTTAGAATACCGGCAGGAGTCACGCCAAAGGGGAAAGGCAGATCATATTGAGATCCCCCACTCATTTCAGGATCGAAACCATTCATTTGCTGCTCTCTAAGTCGTCGTTCTGCCTCTTGACGTAGAGCGTCGTCCACTGGTGGGGGTCCTAACTTCAAATGGCCCCGAGATGCATTGAAGGCTTGTGGATTCATGGGTCGGGAGGCATCTGAGGGGCCGTTGCCTTGAGTCAAAGCCGACAACAAGCCTGTAGATTCCTCCCAAGCATGAGCAGCGATTGAGGTTGAGCTAGATGTAGTCACTAGCAGCATATTAACGTCAGTTGTCGAATAAATAGCGCGCCCACCATCAAACTGAACATGATTGTTTACAACTCGCATCACAGCAGCCCGCCCCCGTCTCCCTCTATCCCCGGCAAAACCATGTCCAGCACCAGGCACCTCCCCTCCTGAACCTTCGGTTAACCAGCCGATAAGCAGTCCGAATCCTGATCGACTCATTCGAACAGCATATTTCTCGTTTCTGTATCTTTGAGCAATCTCGTCGCTTTGAACATGTGCAGGGAGGAGGAGGGTGGCTAAGTGATGCAGTGTAGCAGCGTGGGAAGGAGCCAGGGACGGGGAGAAGGTGTGAAAGAAAGATATTGCTGTAGAGGAGTCCAAAAAAATAAGAAAGCGATTGAAGGAGCAAGATCGGGTACTAACCTGCGTCCTTAAAACCAAACTCAATCAAGTCAAGGTAAAAGTGGGCGAATATTGGGAATAAGATTGGTCGAAACTCAGGCTGCAACAAGTTACTGATTGTGTTTCCTAATCCTAACAAAAATCGAAACGCACCTGATACATGTCAAGCGAGCCATCCACCCACATTTCCAAGTCCTTGAATCCTTCTGCCTTGTCCGTTGGATCTAAAGAAAGCGCTTCCTCTGCCCCAGTAGCACCCAAGCTCGCTAATAATTTGGCTAGCCCTGGTGTTCCAGGCAGGCTTGCTACCGCGCTCTCGAGCAAATTCAAGCTCTGCTCAGCATCAGACATGGCGTTTCCTGTCTCAGTGCTGGAGGAGGCGACATGGGGAGATATTTTTTTGACCAGCTCTGCAGGATTTAACTGGGTTTTGTTCCTGGAGCGAGTGGTCCTTGCGTTTTCATTAGGGGTACCAGATTCCATCTCCTCTCGCATTGCTTGCTCTGTCTTTCTGAACCCTCTGGATCGCAAATAGTCCAGAAAAACCCTATCAGCATTAGCGATACCATCCTGCGAGCTCGTATTAGCGGGAGACGAAGGCTCAGGACTGTGGTCTCCAGGAGTGGCTGACATAAGTAGGACTTGGTTTCTTTTGCTCTTTTGGAAGCTTGAAGAATGAGCTTAGTCATTGGCGCTACCTAAATATTACTATTATTCTGATCTACTGTCGTTCCAGCACTACCCTTACAAGCAACAACTATCAAGTATCAAGGTTCATCTAGCGTCGCACCTAAAACCTTAACGATATCATGCTGAAGCTTGGCAAGATAGACGAGTAAGTCTTGTTCAGGTAGTGTGGAATAATGGAGAGCTTGTGTGAGCTGCGTGCGGAGCTTTGAATACCCACCCCACAGAAAAAAATAGTGATTAATATCAGTCTGTCCAATATTGAGCTGGAGGTCACCCGAAGGAGCGCCTTGCGCCTGAGAGTAACTTTTCCACTTCGACTTTCCTCTTCGCGTTTGGCGTGCAGTTCCGAAAGTCGATGTGCTATTCTTTGTCCTTCGACAGCGATGCCTTGAGGAAGGTCCGCGAATCTTGCAAGTTCAATCCCTTGAACATGAATATGACAATCAGCATTAGTGAGATTACAAAACAGATAAATAACCATAGTGGTCAAAATCTTCAGGTACCCCGTCGATAATTCTGTACTTTTCGAATTTCATTGCAAACTGTAGTAGAGGGTACATCGCTTACTTGTATTTGAAGACCATACTGAAGGGGGACACATTCCGTCGGGTTCTCTGAGCAAAATTGATTAATGTGAGCCAAGAGGGGGTGAAACATACTTGAACGGATAGATGCAAACTGACCAAGTCCAGAGGGTCAGCAAAGATATGGAAGAAATCTTAGTTCTTACTTGACGACAGACGGATACCTAGAAAGTGTTGTGGAAAGCTCACTGAAGTGGCTACGATGTTGCCCGAGCATTATTGACAGCATTGCAGATTATAAAAAGAGGGTGGATCGCACGTTGCGAAAAAGACATAAGCCTAAGAGAGGTGTGAGCGTGATAGAAGTCATATGCGCCAACTACCTTCATGCCAATTACCTTCATGCAAATGAGTTCCTCGGCTATAGCATGAGATATTCCAACTCCTTCGCGAGGCGACGTGCCTCGTCCAAGTTCGTCGATGAGGATCAGCGAGCGCGAACTCGCAAAGCCTATCCATTCAGAGCGTAAAATGCATCGAGAAACAACCGATAGACGTTCTTACTTAAGATCATTGCAGAGGAGGTCATCTCGTTAGCGAAAGTACTTAAACTTCGCTCCATATCATCATCATTGGATAGGCGAGTCAGGAGGACATCGTGAATTCTATGTGTGCATGCGGTCAGAACAAGGACTTAACCATAGCAAAAAGAGAGACTAGCCTAAAGCTAGCGTATTCTGCAGGGACAAAGCAACCGCACATGGCGAGGATTGTGAGAAGTCCAATCTGACGAAGATACGTGCTTTTTCCTGATCAAATAGGTAGTTTTCCCCAAGCAAATGAAGTAAGGACGGGGGACCGTACCCGACATGCTTATTGAATTTTTTAATATACAGAAGAATACACAGTCAGATATGACGTACTTGGGCCCTTGAACAAGCTGGAAAGAAGATGAGTCACAGCAATAAACATCGTTGGGGACTAGTGTCCCTGCAGACGATTGAATCCCTTCTAGAATAGGATGTCGACCTGCTTTGATTGCCAAAGTGCCGGTAAATTCTGGACGAACTGAAGAATATGTCACTAGGTATGTGACTTGCAGCTCTGCCAAAGAAGAAAGGTACCGTAATTGCGTACTGAAGAAGTTGTCAAAATGGGTCAAAAGAATTTGAAAATGACTCACAAATGGAAGCATGAGCAAACGACCATAGCATGTCAAGCAAGGCGACCTATGATTCAAGTGTCAAATAGGGAGGAGTGAGCAGGTTGGAATATTGACGGCTTCAGACGCCTTGTAAAGTGCTCCGATATTCTGCAATACCTCATCCAGAAGATCCTGTATGACTCTAAATCCCGTAAGCAAACCCTGCCCAATTCTAAGTAGTCACATAGACCCACTTGTTGCTGAGCATCAAGGTTTCATCTAACACGTCCTTTATTCTGGCGTTTTTCTTCTTCTACAGTCAGAGAGGATTTATCCACAACAGTCTTTCTGCAAGCAGACTGCTGGCTCACTATTTCTATGCTGGAAAAACTCCATTTCCCGCCTTTTGATGTGACATTTATAAAATCCTTCGGTAACTGTCCGTCGAGTTCGGTCTTTTTCAGTGTGAAAACATATCCCCCGACGTCCGAATAGCTAAGCTGGAAGGGCAAATCGTGTTTCTCTGAGAGTTCACGACAGAGCTGATGGATATCTCCTACGTTCTCGCGATATGTTTCGCGAGCAACATCGAGCAATCGATTGATACTAGCCTGAAGTGATTTTATTGTCAGAGTACAGAGTACGTATTTTTTTGATTCATCCTCACTTTAACAGCATATACTCGCCTGTTGAGGGCGCCAAGGCCGGCTTTCTGTGATACAAGTGTCAAAAAGATTCAGTCACTAAGTAAACAACGGAATGAACCTTGCTTGTTACTGCATCGTCATTCAACTTTTCGGATACTTTCTTGTCGATGTCTGCTATTCTATCATCCAAAAGCATCTTCAGAAAGTGTTAGCACCATTTAGATCTCTGATTCAAAATAGTGGGGAAGGAGTGTACCTTTGAGATTTTCTTCAGTAGTTGCGAGTTCGAATCCCGAATGGCAGACTGCAAAGCTGGTAGTGAGCGCACGACATTACGGACGCTCAACAATTGAGCAACGCGTGAAGATGCAGGTTTAGAGGGCGTGGTGTTTGGTTCACAAGCCTGCGAAGCCATCTAAACCATGGTTCAATCAGCACGAGGAGCAATTTGGTTAAGAAAAAATATACGGAAGCAATGAGTTTGTCCAAGTCAACCTTGTTTAGGGCACGGAGACCGTCTCTGACCGCCAGATACATGCCTTCAGATTGGACAATCTCTGCAGGAAATTTGTCAAGAGTAGAGTATTCTCCACAGCTTGTTGTATACCTTCCACTGCATCTAATCGGGCATCGATGGAAGACTGGACTGTTATAATCACCGTGGTCAGATTACGTAGAAGAGGGGACGAAACACAGGACCGGTAATCGGAGCGAGTAAATTTACTCGAAGAAGTCGACTTGCCATGGCTGTGAAAGTGTAATCCACTGTGCTGTGGAAATGATAAATATCTACAAGGAAATAATAGTAGTTCACATGCCGGAACAGTGAATAACTATTTTTTTTTCTAATCATGTTACCGACCAGTTCCAGATTTTTTGCTGTCTCGGAGTCGATCATCATGGTGCCTAATTATATACTCAGAGTATTCGATGAAAAACCAATGAATTCACTGACCTTCAACTGGGGTATAGGTAATTCGAAGCGAACGAGCAGCATAAACAGTATGCAATTTAATCTCTGTGTGTTTGAAGAGGGCAGCAGCAGCACTGAGGGCATAGTATCTAAAATTGTGTAGGCGACAAAATATTTTCAGAACAGAATTAATCACACACTTATTAGAGATAGATACAAGGATCGCCATCCGATCGTCGTCATCGACGCATAGCTGGTTAATAAAGTCGAGTCCTGGATGCAGAAAAAACCATAAGTCATTACGTTTCCCTGTCTAACCCGAACACACCCGCGGTCTCGTTCCAGTACCTCCTCGTTACCGGGTGTATTGGAACTCCAGAAAATTCATCCTGAAGACAGTCAACGAGAATCGTATTTGAAGCATCGTTTCGGAATTTAGAAAAGGAGGCTGGGGTAAATGTGTCAGGAATGAGAATGAGTTCTGGAGTGTGAAGATGTAGATGGTGAATTGTCTTGGCGTATGTCTGACAGTCCACCACCTGTTGGGTTACTATGCATCAGAGCTGGTACAAGACAGTATCCTAGCGATTTCCGCATGTATACCTGTATGAGGATGGTCTTTCCGGTATCTTTGTCTAAAGCTGCAATACCAATCTCACGGCCAATGCCTGATGTAGGGGAAAACGGAATATGCGTGCGGTAACAGGTACATAAAATATAAAAAAGGGGTTCCTCATAAGTAGAAGCGACTGGTAGCTCACCTCGTCCCTCAATAACTGCCACGATATAACTTGCTTCACGGCGACCAGTGTTGAGCGATGCTGCGGTTTGTGGACGTCCAGTAGTCGGACGTGCCGTGGAAACTGCAATATTCGAACGAGAAATGCTGGCACGGTAACGCCCTTGCCTACTGGATGTAATTCGGTGGGCTAAGTTGGAGGATCCGCATGTCGACGGAAGAATACTCATGCCAGTTCTCAATCAAACGCGTTGCGTCACGTTTTGTCACAGCGTTGAAATTAATTGCAATCCATCGATAGTCAGTCCTCGACATGAAATTGATAAAGTATTTGACGGTAAGTGTGCGAAATACAGGTCATGCAGGTACAAAGTAATGCTATACACCATCTCCAATCAACCTCTCTGGATGCTCGACCCAGTTTCTCCAAGCCTCTGTGAATGCCGCCATTTCTGCACCTTCAACAACCCGGTGGTCGGCGCTCCAACTCAAGCCAGCTATTAACCGCCTTTGAGACGGACCGATGCCATTTTCAGGAACGACATCGACCCATTTCGCTCTTCCTATGGCCACGATCGCGAGACCCCCATCGGGAACAAGGACCGGGGCGGCGAACTCGCCTTGTCCAATGGCACCCACATTGCTCACGGTGACTGTGCCACCCCGCTTGGGCATCTCTGCAGGTCCGAGTGCACACGGTATTTGTCGTCCAAGGTACTGTAGTCTGCGCAAACGGCCCATGATAGCAAAAGGCGTCATCGTCTCGACGGCAGTCAGGGTGGGGGTGTATAAGCCAGTCGGAGTGGACAAGGCAACAGCAATGTCAGCGTGTGGGCGAATGGTGAGCTTTGGCTTTTGCTTTGACGAGGAGTCCGGATAGAACGAGAGGGAAGATCGGAAAAGAGGCCATTCGAGCATGGCACGGGAAAGAGTCTTGAGAAGAAGCGGGAGAATAGTGAGCCGAGTGTAGTGTGTAGAAGGGTCTGATTCAACGGGTACACGAGGCTCAGGGAATATGGAGGCAGGGAATATGGGGGAGGGGTGTGACAATTTTGAACTTGGCGAGGGGGGCGCATAGGTTGCTGGTATGTAGGAATTTAGCGTGGGTAGTAACTCTGATAACCTCGTCAGATCGAGCGTGGTGGAATATCCAAAGTGGGGGATTTCCAGGCTCTGTGATGGGATTAGGAATGTAGGTGACGAATAAGGCTTGGTCGATTACCTTTGACATAGCCTTCCACATGGCAAATCGTGTTCTGCCCAATTCAACTTGGATCTCCCCGCCAGGTTGTTCGGTGAGCGTCGACAACTGAGATGTCTCAGAAAGGGAAGACAAGAACATCTCAACGTCATTCTTCTCTATACGTCCGTCCTTACCTGACCCAGTTGCAACGAATGCCAAGTCGACACCTTTCCGCCTCGCAAAGTGACGCACAGAAGGCGTGGCAAGAACATCGCTATGACAGGACCCTGACGTGTAAGAGGGGTCGAGAGGGTGCGGGTTTCCGCCAGGGAGACGGGGCTGAGTGGAATGGTCAATGACCTGTGACGCTGTCTGTACCTGTCGCTCCGGGGGCTTATATTCCGAGGCTGTAGATTCCTGTGCCTCTTCGGCATCTTCCTCAACTTCAATGAGACACAGCCCCTCTCCGACTTTGGCGACGTCGCCCTCCTTGACGAGGAGGTCCTTGACGACGCCGTCAAAAGGACTGGTGATTTCAACGCTTGCCTTATCGCTCTGGACCTCACATAGCGGATCAAAGGACTGAACGACACTGGCAGGTCGGACAACCCTGCACTAAAGTTGATTCACGAACACGAAAGAGTGCGGTTCCGAACGAAATATACATACCACTTAATGACCTCGCATTCTGTTATGCCTTCGCCGATATCAGCCAGACGAAATTTCTGGACGACTTTCCTCTTCACAGGCAAAACTGAGGTGATATGGAAACGAGAGGCACCCACACGGCGCGAACAGAGAGATAGACGATACAACATAACAAGACCTGAAATACCTCCGCGACGTTGTGAGGTCTCAATGCTCTATAATCGCTGAACAAAGCAAATACTATATTAAATTACTTCCAATCATTAAATTACTTCCAATCAAACCAGGACTTGATGCCTCGCGCCAGAGCCAGACAAGCTGATAAAATTTTATCTGATCCGAAACATGGTCAACCTATGCATAAAATTTGCTGTAAAATTAGCCGGAACGTGGGACCTCGTGAGACATCCAGAAAATTTTATGTTGACAACCGGCTAGGGTAGGTTTACGACGTCGGAGAATGATAACAGGGAGCGCGGGGTGCCAAGAGGTCGGATTAGTGCATGTAGCATTACAACACCGCTTCTTCTTTCGACTTCAACCTCTCTACCTCTACAGGCCGTTTCGCTCTCCACTCGCGTACCACTACTGGCGTGCATCCCTTATCTTACACGTTTCCGTTCTCTTTCTTCAACGACTTGGTGACAGGTCACTACGCTCTCTTGCTTTGTTCATTTGTCGATTGAGGATGGGTGCCTGTATGTCGTCGCCTGAGGGTGATCCAGATCAGATAAAACAACACAAAGCAGTTGAGAGAGATCTGAAGGAGGTGCGTCTTGCCCAGTTTCTATACTGTTATCTCCCCAGGTGTTCACGTCGGCTGAAATCTCACCTAAGACGAAAGCCAAGTTGGAGTCTCAGGTCAAAGTACTCCTACTGGGATCGGGTGACTCTGGAAAATCAACAGTCCTCAAAGTTCGTGCTTTGCTCTCAGAGTGTCGTCACTAGCTTAAATTATTTCTAGCAAATGCGTCTAATACACAAGGTGCCATTCACCCCGCAGGAAGTTGAAACGTACCGACAGCTCGTGTTCAACAACATCACACATGGCCTTCGTACCGTGATTGAAGCAATGGACCACTACTTGGAACTAAAAGTGGCTGACGAGAATCAAGTATGCCCTGTTCACACGTGTTCCTCTATATATTTTTTCACGCGGCTTCAATATCAGGCGTATGTAGAGATGGTTCTGGATGCTCCTGATTTACCAGACGGAGAACCGTTTCCGATCAACTACATGGAACCATTGCAGGCGCTCTGGAAGGACCCAGGTGTCGTAAGAGCAATTGAACGGGGCAACGAAGCCGCATTGCCTGAGAAGTAAGTATTCATAGTAATACACACGTCTCCCGATTGACATTGGTGATCAGTCTAGTCTAGTCAGTCTTCACCAAAGGGACAGAAGGGTGCACTTCTAATCTACTCTTGACAGTTTCTTTTCTGACCTACCACGATTATTTGACCCGGCATACATACCAACGGAACAGGTTCGTGATCCAGTTTCCGTTGTCTGTTGATCTCACTAGCACTGCATCTAGGACATCATTCGCTCACGGGCCCGAACAACAGGCATCACGGAGACAGTATTTAAGCTCAGGACGCACGATATGCACATGCTCGATGTTGGTGGTCAAAAGTCAGAGCGTCGGAAATGGATACATTGTTTCCAAGATGTGACTAGTATCCTTTTCCTCGTGTCTCTCAGTGGCTATGATCAGTGTCTCGTGGAAGATAAAGATGCAGTGCGTATCTTCTCTGTTTCCTTCATATTTCGGGTTCTGACACAGGTAACTCAGAATCAAATGCAAGACGCGATGACCATTTGGGACTCCATCTGTCATTCGCAGTGGTTCAAACACACTTCAATTGTAGGCTCAGATCTGTTTCTACAACGTGCATAATCTGATACGTAGTTCATCAGATCTTGTTTTTGAATAAGGATGATCTTTTTATGGATAAAATCAAGCATTCCCATATCAAAAATACTTTTCCTGTTAGTACATGCTTTCCGAGGGGAAACCCAGACTAACCTATATGAATACTCTAAGGATTATGATGGTTTACCCGGTGATGCAGCAGCAGGGCGCGAGTACTTTAAGAAGCGATTCACCCGGCTAAGTGCCAAGGCCAATCGAGTCAATGAGAGGGAGATCTATACACAGTGCGTGCCTGATGTTCACGTAAAATTTCTAGGCTGATCAGTTACTAGTTTCACCAATGCTACGGATACAGCGCTGCTAAAGGTCGTTATGGCTGCAGTTGAAGGTAGGTTTTACATTAAAACTGAGATACTCTCCTGATATTACCCGTTTTTTCCCTTGATTCAGAGTAAGTCCCATCCATTTCGTTACCCCATACTTGTTCAAATGCTCTCAACATTCGCTCAACATCTTGTCTCGATATGTATACACTTTTCTTGTTCCTTCAGCATCACTCTTCGATCCAATCTGCAACAAGCCGCGCTAATCTAACTTTTATCTCTTTTTGTGACTATGGAAATTACTCCCTCGCTTGCTCGCTCCCCGCCGTTTGTATACGCGTGTACCCCAATCGCATTGTTTTGTCTAAACATTCATCGTGCTCGATCATCCAATCCCAATTTCCATTTGTCACAGCACAATAATTTCGAACAATGTAAGTGTTTAACAACGTTCGTAGGGCTGTATGTTGACGAGGATTGACTGTGTAGATCCGCCAGATCATGTTATAACCTGATGTGCTCCTTTCAAGGGCAGCGTTACGGTCGGTTTCCTTCTTGGATTCTCCGCTGCCGCCGACTGCATGTGGCATCATTATTGGCATTTACATTTTAGCACCTGTCTTCTTTTTCTAGGTAGCCTGACAGATTTGTACTAATATCGTCTTCTGTCACCTGATTCTATATCAGTTTAGTTTTTGATGATGTGGTGTTCGGCGGTGCTTAGCAGATTATACTTGTTGTATAGTAGATTGTCCGACCCGGTGTTTTCGGCTAACTATCAAGACCTGTCTACTGAAAATGGTCTGAATCCACTGATGATGGGAATATCTGTCAGGAGAGCGGAACCACACTTTGTATGGGAAATATGTGGAAGTAGGCACGCTAGAATACCGGATACTAAAGGATCCACTTCGACATTAATAACAGTCTCAATACGGTAATATAAAGTGTGTATTATTTGTCGTCATGGTCCAAAGGCTAAATACATACATCTCGAGTAATACTGCCGGGGAACGGAACTTCTTTGGCAGACCTTCAATGTCAGACTGAATGTTGCTATATAATGTTGCTATATACATCTCTGCACAAGAACAATATATGTGAGATCAAGCATACTGTGACGCAACATTATGAGTCAGCACCAAGAAAACAGCAAGGATGACGTACCCGAGTAAATGTCCCTCTAGTCATGAAAGTTTCATTGTTTTGAACACCATTCTTGGATGTATATAAGCTCTTTACTGCTTCACTCATGCCTCTCTTGCGCTTCATTTCTTCCTGTGCTAGCGCATTGGCTACTGTCCGTGATGTAGCTGTAGCATTGTTTGTGAACGGAGTAGCCTGAGTAGTCGAATGACGAGACGTCTTTATTGAATTGACGGCAAAACGCTTGGTAACTGGTTCAAGTGTTGACGAGTCACCGTCAAGCTTTCGCTTGTTTATCTTCTTAGGCATTAATATTGCTTGAGCTGCACGGCGAGTCTCCATAATCTCCCTCATCCGGCATTCCTCCTCTAGCCCTGGGTTCAAGAGAACAACGTCGGTAGAGCGCGTGAACTTGACGGCACACTGTGGGCACACATCCTTTTGTCCCCGAGCTTCATTCTGAACATCATCTTCTGGTGCTGTTGACCTCGAAGAACTAGAGACCGCTCGTAAACCGGCCTGGGAAAAGACACATCCACAGTTTGACAGATACACAAAGGGATGATTGCCTGTCATTTCCTTCAAGGTAAGCGGGCATGCAAAACGCGCCTGCCGCTCTGAATCAGTGGCATCGGCTGTGGCAGCAAGGTTGTGTGTCAAAGTCAAAGTCTTGACATCCTAATGTGGGGGAAAGGTCAGTACGGAGACAAGATCACTGTAGTGTACACACTCTGAGGGACCGAATATGCCCACAAATTTCCTCACCGTCTCCATATGCAGCCTTGTCGAGAAGGTATTCTAGGATAGCATCTTTGTTGTATAGCTTCCCGAGGGCGCACGAGACGATTGGCTCTTGGAGAGGGCGCTGTGAAAGGTTAAGCAGGGGCGAACATAGTGTGGCTGTTAAACAAACCTTGGATAGTGCGCAGAAAAACCATCGAGCAATCATTTGATTATGCCTATCGGCCTGCTCAGCCTGAAAAGGCTGAGTAATACGTCAAAGATAATGCATGGTGACTTACCTTTGGCCTGCTGCGAACAAGGTCACGGCGGTCAGGGATACTTCCTATACGACATTTAGCAGGAGCCACTAGGCACCAGAGGAGGTGAACTGACCTCCATCGTTGCCCATGGTGGCAGGAAAGTAGGCACGTGATCTATACAGCGCGCATGTGACACTTGCTAACAAAATTCTATGCTAGTCGTTCATGACGGATTAATGGAACAAAGGATGTTTTATTGTGATGCTTGTGCCATCTTTTCAAGAGAGAGAGAGAGAGTCTGAGTCTAAACTGTTTGCATGTTTGGAAGTTTTGGATTGTGTATCTAATAGGAAATTTAATTTAATTTTTAAAATGATCAAAATATTATGACATATGCTCTAGGACCCTAGCTATCTTCTAGACCAAAAATCTAGCAAATCTATGTAGAACCCCCTGAGATATGAATATTTCATATCCCAGGTCTCATTTGAATGGTTTTGTTGCTAACAGTTAATGAGTGAAAAAAGCCTAAATTGGAGGCTTTTAATGAGGTATTGGCTTATGTCACATGACTAGAGATCATGCATCAACAACTCCAGAACTTCAACCACATTATTCCATGAGATCTCTCTCTGTTGATAAACTCAACATAGTCATTTCTAGACTTAATTCTGGCCAAACTATTTGTCAGATATCACACTCTACTGGTATCACCATTGGTACCATCTCAAAAATTTGTTCTAAATATTTCCCTGACCTCCCTGAGTCTTCTGGTGATTGTCCTGTCAAACTCTCCCCAGCTAATACCTGCCATATAGTCAAGCTTATTACCTCTAGAAGGCAGAAACAGTGGTAAAAGTGTCCAAAGCACTCCAAACTATCACCAATTAACTCATTACTTCACAGACAGTGTGCAGACACCTTAGGAGCTCTGTACCATCACAAATCCACCTCTAAACCTTACTGTACTTCTACTAGTCTATTACTCAGCCCCTCTCCTACCCTTTTCCAAGCCCATTTCCTGCCATATGATCCAAGGCAATTTATTTTAGTCTCATCTGACCATATCACCCTCTTCCAGTCCTCCAGAGTTCAATCTTTGTGCCTGGTTGCAAAGTCCATTCTCTCTGTCCTATGCTTTCATCTCAGTTCTCCTGAGGTGTCTGCACACTGTCTGTGAAGTGATAGGTTAATTGGTGATAGTTTGGAGTGCTTTGGACACTTTTACCACTGTTTCTGCCTTCCTAGAGGTAATAAGCTTGACTATATGGCAGGTATTAGCTGGGGAGAGTTTGACAGGACAATCACCAGAAGACTTGGGGGGGTCAGGGAAATATTTAGAACAAATTTTTGAGATGGTACCAATGGTGATATCAGTAGAGTGTGATATCTGACAAGTAGTTTGGCCAGAATTAAGTCTAGAAATGATTTGTCAGGGTTCAGCTTGGAGTTCAGTTTGGAGTTCATCATCAGTTTGTTGTTTCCTGTTTATGTGCTTCCATGCCTTTCTGTGCCTTGTGTCTGCAGATTACATAATAAGTGCTGGGCCAGGGTATATAAGTGTGACTGGTGTAACAGTTACCTCTCTGCTTGATCTCTGAGAATTACCACTACACCAGGTGGAAAACCCCCTTATCAGCTCATTAATATTGGAGTATCTTGTTGTTGTGACCTTGTCAATAGTGTCACCCTCACAGAAAATCAAGCTCCCCTTCAGACATACTTTCCATCAGTTTCCACCTCATATCATGTCTAACCAAATCCCTGAGGGATATTGGGAGTCCCTGGGTGACCCTGGGATTGCCCTCAGAAACATGTTTACCACTCAGGCAAACCAAATTGAACTTCTACAGTGCCAGAATGAAGTACTTCAAGACCAGTTGAGGGCCATGCAGAGCAATATGACCAGTGCTGCCTCAGCTGCAGCAATTGCAGCAATCCAGCACTTGTCTACCCACATCCCTGCACCCAGCCCCCCTTCTCATTGCTCCATCAAGGCAGCTGATCCAGAGAAGTTCACTGGAGATGGGGCAGACATGTTATCCATGCTGTGAAGCTCTCTATCACCCTTCAACCAGGAGCATTCCCAGATGAACAAACAAAAATGCTATATGCCCTCTCATTAATGTCAGGGGGGTCTACAGCAACCTGGGCACAACATAAGACACAAGCTATCATTGATGGAACCTCTTCAATCAGTACCTTTGATGAATTTTCTAAGCAGGTTGAAGCAGCCTTTGGAGACCCTGATTGTGCCAGAACAGCCCACACCAAACTGCATGACCTCAAGATGACATCTAGCATGTCAGCAGACAATTATACTGCAGAGTTTGAGATACTCACAGGGAGAACAGGCTTTAATGATGAGGCACTATAGGATGCCTATGCACAAGGAGTTCCAGTGACAATTCTAGACAAGATCCATGCACAGCCATTTCTTCCATCCAATCTCAAGGCATGGAAGGAAGCTGCATGTCAGATTGATCACAACTATTGCCATCTTGTGGAAGTTAAGAAGGCACAAGCACCTCATGGTTCCCACTGCAATGTTCCAATCTGCACTACAACCACTCCTGCCATGCCCACACCCAGCACTGCTATGCCCATGGATATAGATTCCAATCGATGATGCATCAAGACTTGGATATGCTACAACTGTGGCAAGCAAGGCCATATTTCCCCAGCATGCCCAGAGCCCCACAAGGAACATGTACTATGGCTGAAGACAGTCAAAACCATCTGTGATTGGCCCAAACCAACAAAAGTCAAAGATGTTCAATCTTTCCTTGGCTTTGCCAACTTCTACCATCATTTTTATTTTCAATTACTCAGACATCACTGTACCCCTCACTCACCTAACTCATAAGGGCGCACCCTGGGCATGGACTGAAGACTGTCAAAAGTCTTTTGACTTCCTCAAGGCTGCCTTTACCTCAGCACCCATTCTCATGCATTGGGAACCTGACCAACCCTTGGTTGTGGAGACCAACACTTCCAATTATGCTCTAGCACCAATCCTTTCCACCATAAACTCTGAAGGTGAAATTCATCCAGTAGCCTTTCACTTCCAAAAATTTTCAGGTCTGGAGCTCAATTATGATGTGCACAATAATGAGTTGTTAGCAATCTTTGAGGCTTTCAAACATTGGTAATACTATCTGGAAGGCTCAGCTGAACCAGTAGACGTTGTTACTGACCATAAAAACCTTGAGTATTTTTCTACCACTAAAGTGTTGACCCATCAGCAGGCTCATTGGTCCAAATACCTATCTCAATTCAACCTCACAATTCAGTTTCATCCCAGGAAACTTGGCACCAAGCCTGACACTTTAACTAGACAATGGGACATCTACCTAAAAGAGGGAGGTAGTGACTATTGGAACCATCAATCTGCAGAACCTTTGGCTGATCTTCACATCCTCACAACTTGTAGAATCACTTTGTGTGACTCAACTCATCATTCTGGCTCTTTGAGCAAGCATCATCATGGACTCTGAGACACTTCATTCTGACATCCTATCCACACTTCCCACAGATCCCATAGCATCGCAATATCTTGGTCTGGACCTGAAACCAAACCTGAGGCAGATGCAAACAGAAGATGGACTTCTTTGGCTGGACAACCAAATATACATACCTGAAACTAACAACCTCAGATTAAGAGTACTTCAGTATAAACATGATCACATACTCTCAGGCCACTTTGATCAAAACAAGATGTTGGCTCTAATTTGCTGAGAATACACTTGGCCAGGCCTTCAAACTTCAGTCATCAATTTCTGCAAGTCTTGCACCACATGTATATATTCCAAATCACAGCAACACAAACCTTATGGCTTTCTGAAGCAACTACCAATCCCTGAGAGACCCTGGAATTCTATTTCAAACAACTCCCTCCATCCTCAGGATTCACCTCTATTATGGTAATAGTCTGCAGACTCACTAAACAAAGTATTTTCTTTCCTACAGTTGACATGATTATCTTGGCTGAACTAGCAAAACTGTTTGTGCTTCATGTCTTTTTAAAGCATGGCATACTGAGTCATGTAATATCTGACTGAGGAAGCAAATTCGTTTCTCACTTCTTCAGGTCACTCGGTAAAGCCCTCAACATGCACTTACACTTCACCTCAGGATATCATCCCAAAGCTGATGGTCAAACTGAATGTGTAAATCAAACCTTGGAACAATATCTACGAGTCTACTGCAACTATTAGCAGGACAACTGGTCCAAACTGTTACCATTAGCTGAATTCACTTACAATAATGCCCCTAACACTACTGCTAGCATCTCTCCCTTCTTTGCTAATAAGGGACATCACCCAAACCTCACAGTTCATCCCAAATGAGACCTCGCTTCCTCCTGAGCCCATGAGTTTGCTGTTGACTTAGGCCAACTTCATGAGGCCCTGAAAGAGCAAATCAGTCATGCTCAATCTCAGTATCAGACATTGGCTGACACCCCACTCCTGAGTTTGCGATTGGGTCTTCTGCTTTTGTCAAAGCTCAATTTTTCCACACTACTTGGCCAACAAAGAAGCCTGCCAAAGAATATCTAGGTCCCTTTGAAGTCATAGCCAAAGCTGGTAGTCATTCCTTCACTCTTTGGTTGCCTGACAACATGCGGGCAGTCCATCTAGTCTTCCATGTCTCAATGGTCAAACCTGCTACTCCTAATGTTATACCTAACTGAGTTCAGGAACCCCCTCCACCTGTTGAGATAGACAGCAAGATCGAGTATGAGATAGCTGAAATCCTTGACTCAAAGGTACAATAGACTGATGCCAGAGACCCTGTAGCCTCCTTTACCTGATCCACTGGGCTGGTTAGGAAGACACCAATGAAGAAATGTTCTGGATGCTCACTACCAAATTCAGTCATGCATCCGAGATCATTGCTGAATTCCACTCTGCCTACCCTGCTAAGCCAGGACCATAGTTCCCTTGATATGATTCTGTTTTTCCTTTCTGTTTTACTCATGGTCTATTTTCTTAGCTATCTATGGTCATTCTATGTACAGATTTCTATCCTAAAAGTTTCCTCTGTCTACCCTCATACCCCTCTCAGCCCTTTTTATTTTTCACTAAGTCATGCTTACCTGAACCAAGACCTACCCAAATCTCAGCATGTCTCATTTATCATTTTTCACACCTTACTCCTAGTTCTCTTATTCTCTCTCACTTTAGTTCACTTTGGTTCACTTGATTTTCGATCAAATTTTATACAAAAATTTTTTATACATCTTTCTATTCTACTCCTTCATAGTTTCCTCATCATCCTTTTCTTTTTCTCCTTCCTCATCCCTTTTCTCTTCTCCATCCTTCTCCATCCTTCTCCACATTCTCCTCCACCCAACCCAAACATGAACCTGAACCTGAGCCAAATAACACTGCCACACTTGCCAGCCAGTCAATCAACCTGGCTAGCAGCTTGAGCACCTCAGCTTGCCACTCCACAGCCCCCACTGCCTCTCATAAAGGTGTGTAAATGCCTCAAATGAGAAGGCGAGCTGGCCCAAGACCATGCCTGCCCTCTCAGTACCTCCACAGAAATGGACCCTGTGCTTGGCCTTGTTCCTGTGCTTGGCTTCTTCACCTTGGGCTTCTCCCCTTTGCTGGCCACCTCATCCAAATCATCAATAAAGCTTCAGCCGTGCTTCTGGCCAACTGACAGGTCACACCTGACTTTGTGCAGCTTGCACTCAGTGCAAGCTATGCCAACCTCAGGCATGACACAGAGCTTGGCCCACTTCCTACAGTTCTTGCAGGGCAAACCTATGGGCTCAGCTTGGCCAGCCAATACACCTTTTGACTTCAAAGAAAATCAGAAAAAAATTCAAACAAAATAAAATAAACCTATACTCACCTTTGGAGGTCGCATACTCTTTGGCCTCAGTACCACCTTGGTATCCACACCTGAGGTGCTTGCCACTGGCACCTCCTTCTGCTTCCCCTTGTCCTTCTTTGGGGGAGCTTGTGCATGAATCTTCTTGATTAAATGAAGATTCTTAAGTGTATTTTGATGCACCTGTTCATCATCTGCCACCTTCTTGGCCTCAGGCCCCTTGGTCCTAGCCTCAGTTGCTGTGGTTTTCATGGCCACCTCACGGTCCTCCCACTCTTTCTTCTCCAATTCTTCTCCCTCTGCTTCCTCTCTTCCTCCTCCTTCCTCTCCCTCTGCTCCCACTCCAAGTGTTTGACACACTCATGCTCCTCATGCTCAGTGCATTCCTTCACCTCGCACTCTTTCTTCTCTTGCTCCTCCTGATGATGTTGGTGCTCAACTTGGCATGCTTTGAGTTGTCACTCGCTCCTCTTCCTTGGTTTCATAGCCCATTTATGGATAGAAGAGAGGGGCATGGGATGATGGTTGTCAGAGGTTTGGTTGTCAGAGGTTGATGGCAGAAGGCTACTGTGAGGGCGATGCTATTGACAAGGTCACTACAACAAGATACTCCAATATTTAGTG
>QFEC01002571.1:13750-48471 GCA_003316585.1 Gomphus bonarii | reverse complement strand
GACGAACACACATCTCGGTGGCAGAGGCTCTTCAATGCACAACAATGACAAACCTCTAATTTTCGGCCTTCTAAGTCACCTAATATTACCTGTCTCCTCAACGAGATGGATGGCATTCAGGAACTTGCGGGTGTTACAGTCGTGACTGCCACAATTCGACCAGACGTTCTGGTGTGAATAGTCTCCCTCTTAAATTTGACCCTTGTTATTGAACTATAGACAGGACTCGATATTAATGCGCTCCGGACGTTTGGACCAGATCTTATACGTCGGCCCGCCAGACCAACGTGGCCGGGAAGATATCTTGAGAATTAGAACGAGCAAGATGGCAGTCGATCCCGACCTCGATATATCCGAGCTTGCAACGCTGGTTTGCTCAGTCATAACTTTAGGTCCAACCTGAGACTTAATACGCGTGCTGGTGCCGCAGTCACATGGATATTCTGGAGCTGAGATTGCTTCAATGTGTCAGGAAGCCACACTCCTGACGATGCAACGCAACATGGATGCGTCTTTCGTACGTCATGCAGCATTTTTTATTTGCATCTCTTATACCCTGTAATCTCATGTAACAAGGTATGATTTTGTGGGAGCCGCACATAACGTACGGAGATAGACTACCCTCGAGATGCTTCGCCAGTTTACGACGTGGCGCGAGCGGAGTGGTTTGCGTAGCGCATAGACCCCAAAAGTTAGGTTGAGACAGGTCCGTTTCGCTCAAATTTAGACTGTATTTTGTTGTGGCTTCTGTTAGTACATATCAAAGCCATGTACTGATAGCATGGTAATCAAGATAGGGCATTATCTCTCAGTTCCCGGAGGCCAACAAGGTGTAAATCGACCATCTCAATGAAATGAAAACACCAATGCCGTGTATTCAACATAGATAGTGCAGTATTCCAGATTCCTTCTCTATGTATCTTAATCGCGGTATTCAAGACATGTATATGCAACTTTCTGTCTACTTAGAATCTTGAGAGGCATTGGTCACTACTCACTTTGGTCAGTGTACCACGGATCCTTTTAATTAAACCGCCGCGGAAGATTTCCAGTTGTAATAATTTAAGCTAATACTGAGAACTGCCAACAATCTTCAATTTTCGTGATATCATTATTCTGATACAGAACTCCGTGTAAAATTATCCTTGAAGACCGCGCCTGGCAGTCCAACTCTCGTCACAAGGACTCCGTGAAGCCATCGAAGAAATCATCAATGTGGGCGTGTTTTTCATGGTTGAAACCGGTTTCGGTATGTGTGACAACTATGCCATTCATCAACGGCCGAATGGCATGACAATACACAATAGCATACCTCACGATGTATGGAAAGAGCGAGAGGGTTATAACCGCAAACGACGCCCAGAGTAATGATAACGCTGTCCCAAAAGATACGCTGATGCCGAGGGGGACCCCAGGTTGGACCTAAGGTACTGTCGGACGAATTGTCAGCCAAATTACTACTGGTCACGTACATTTAAGTTGTTGACGGACTGCATCTGCTTAATTATGGCCGTCCAAATGGAAGCAGCTACGAGCAGTAAGACAGACGCCAATGTAGAAAACACCGATGCTGCCACAAAGGATATAGTAGACTTGTATATGCCACTACAAAAGCATAATTATGAGTTGTGGACCTAGAGATACAGTACCGGGAGACTCACCTGATCATAGCTAAGATTGTACAAAGTGAGCCGATGAAGATGAGATAGAACGACGCTCTCGCTGACGTCTCTAGGAAGGTGGTATTATTGAACGTTGAATTCTGGCTCGACAGGATGAACCGCGTCTGCACAGTGTAGTTGCTTGGCACATCTGCCAAGATCGAGGGGAGAGGTGTGAATGCTGCACCAAAAGAACCGTTGGAGCACGTTCCTTGCGAGGATTCCTCATAAGCGCAGTATGAATAGAGACCCCATGAATATGACTCTCGTAGGCCCTGCTGTTGCCCCAAGGGAGCGGACGCATTGGTGTTATATAGGCCGGGCGTGGGGTCACCGGTGGCCGCAGCCAAACCAATACTACGATGCAGAATCAGATCATGCGCAAAAAAACAGTGCAAGAAAATAATTACCCATATGCAGACATGTTAACGGATAACTTACACTGGAATTCAGCAGTTGACAAGGACCACATAGAAAGTGTATACCATTGCGATTCCCCGAGAAACCGTGGACACGTTGATTTGACCCACCTAGTAGAAAGCTGAGTACGACTGCAAAAGATGATAGCACTGCCTCAAACGTTAGAAGCTCACATGCATGAATATAAGAAGGAGGAGAGAAACAAATCTTTCAAAGCAATGAGCAGATAAAGCGAACACAACTCTGAGGACGAACGACAAAAGAGTAGCTCCTCGAATGCATGTCTCGCCTTTCATAATAGAATAGAGGGTATCGGAGCTGATGCAAATCGCCTCGAGGCGACCAAGGTTCTACGCCAGAACGCGCGACGCGTGGTTCGGAGTCTAAACTTTATTCAGTTTCGGGTTGATGTGCTTTGGATTAGTACACAATGAGCAGTTTGCTACGGAGAACTCTGAATTCGAATAAGATATTTTATTAACACGAAATAAATAAATAAATGAAATGAAATAACGCTCTCGCCACCACCTTGACATCTTCATTGCTCGCAAGACTGACTAAGCATTTGCCGGCGCTTTGACTAAAATCAGTCTGAGACGGAGGTATACCTATAATCACTCCCGCATCTTACCTCTTACATGTGTAGAGACGAGCATTAATCTTCTACGAGTAACATCATAATCATATAATCATGGCATCGACACCTCCAGAGCCTCATCAGACAATTATGAATCCTACCCCTGGAACCACCATTGATACTTCGCCAGACATCCTCGGTGTTTCTGCGAGTTCTCATGCGGGGCACGAGGATGATGACGATCTGTCTCCAAGTCTGTCTCGCTCCTCATCTGGCAGCTTCGTGAGACGTACTGTGGAGAAAACTATGGAAAAGCTTTCTCGGAGTGGCAGTCGTCTCCACACCCCCTCCAAGTCTGAAGATAGCAAAGGATCTGTGCCTAGACGAATCTTTAGCCTGAAGAGAAGATCCAAGGACCATGAGCAAGTGACAGGCCAAGAATTGCCAGGCGATGGTGAGTAAGACTGGCCTGTTCCGTGCTAGAGTATTTTGACATCTATACCTAGGAGGGAGCCATCTACTTACTGTATCACAGAATGTTGATATTCTCGTCGCTTCTCCATCAGGCATCCCCTATAACACTGAGGACTCACCGTTATTTCGGTCGTCCTCCCCAATGGATGCCGCGTCACCACCACCTACGCGACCACGTTTAATTAACTTCAGAGGGTCGGGCTCTGTCAGTCATAGTATCAGTTTGAGGATTCAGCAATGCTCTGACTCAGTGCATATATTTATAGTTACGACCTGGTACACAAACCCTCATCCAAGCCCTTCAAGCCATTCCATGGACCGATGCACCTGATCGGGATGATGGAGAAGATTCTTCGAATTCCGATGGTGGAAAAACGGACACGGAAGATGAAGGTATATTTATCGCGTTTGTAATGTCTCGATAACCTTGACGCAACGCAACGCAAATTTCAGGCCCTGCATTAGCATCCTCTATACATGCCATACACCGTCCTATCGCACGTATTCGTCGCGGAGATACTCCCTTCATGCTACAGACGCCTGGACAAGATGGAGAATACTTTGGCTATAATCCCGGACCCGCCCAAAGAGACCAGATTCAAGAAGACTTTCTTGAAGAGGATTTTGAGTCAGGTATCCCAGGTGACACATCCCTAAAGGCCAAGGTACCCATGCGCCCAGAAATGAAGACTCAATCATCCCGAACTCAAAGGGGTCCTATGTTGCGTGCTGGGAGTATGGCTACTGTTCGAGTACAGCGGAGAGCGAAGTTGGCCTCTAAATTGCGAGAGGTATTCGATCTCACTGACATAGAGGAGGTGGTAGCAGGTTCATTATTTTTACGTTTATTTTAATCAATCTCGCTTATTATGAAAGCAGAAATGCCTTGCTGGTTACTTCGTTCTGTTCGTGAGTAACGCATAGTTGTATCAAACACCTTTGTCACCAGACTAATGTAATGTCAGTCTTGCAGGGTTATCTGTACTTGACCAACGCATACCTCTGTTTCTTTGCCCATATTCCGACTCGTGAAGTACGTCCTTCTTATAGCTAACCCCAGGTTTCTTTCTCACTTGATCGTCCCCAGGATCAGATTTTGAAGTCAGGTACACTTAACAAGAAGGCACAGCGGACAAAGCGCTGGAACAAGTACTGGTTCGTTCTGAAGAATGATGTGCTTTCATGGTATAATTCCTCCTCAGTCTGTTTTATGCATTTCGTTTTTCTTCCAAATGGCTAACTTTATCTTCACTAGGATCCTTACTTCCCTCGAGGGGTGATCGATTTACGATATGCTATTTCTTGCGAAGCGACGGGTGAGAGAGGATTTAAATTACGGACCAATGATCGATCCATTTCTCTGTATGCGGACTCGGGACCCAGCAGAGAGGAATGGGTAAAGGCAATACGGAAGGTAATCCCTGCAAATCGTATACCATACTTTTTTTACTAAGTTGTCCTGGATAAGCTTATTTTTAAAGCTCAAAACATGGGTGAAAGTGTCAAGGTTAGCCCACGCTCTTCTCTAACCCTGCTGATGAGATATTGATACTCTCTACAAACAAAGATTGCCATACCCTACTCATTGGTTGTGGACGTAGACAAATCTTCAGCCATGGACTTTAGCGAGACCCTGGAGGTGAAAGTAATAGACAAAGGGTCGAGCTACTCCGTGGAGTCCTACTTCTTCGCTTACTTTCAAGATCTTTCCTTAGCCCTTGAACAAATACGGGATCTCGTAAGATCGTATAAAATGTCTCCCACTCAATTATCTTCTGTTGAAGTTAAAGACACCACAGCCGTCCGTACTACCGGCTCCACCGCTCTCGGTAACGCAGATAAAACAAGAAGCACCCCAGAGTCCAAAGGTTCCAACTTCAAGATTACCTCCTTGTTCAAGACCTTCACCTCCAGTGACACACTCTCAAACCATACGGAGCCACCTGCTCCTACCGATAGCCCAGATCACTTCACTGATGTAGGTGTCACATCGAGTTTACTACAAGATGAGTCGTCCTCGTCGGTCAGCACCTTACATGGACGTCCTTTGTCCCTCCCCATCGCTCCATCGCATTCGGGTCAGCCCGGTAGGGATATGTCTTCATCAAAGTCTGCACCAGATGCTCTTAAATCCACTGCTACAACCATCTTGAGTACCTGTTCTGACCATACTTATCCTCCTGCTCCTCCGTCTGGATCATCTCCCATCAGCCATGATGAGCAGCCTGGCTCTTGGAATGTCAGTGTGCCTTCCTGGCTCCGTGTACCTGGTCGCCGTGTGTTCAGCAGCATCAATATCCTACAGAGTTCTTCGTCTACCACAACGGAACAAGTACAAGAAGTCTATTCGTCCGGTTCCGTGGATGCTTCGGGAGATACCTCTAACATGGGATTTTCCATTATTGAAGCCAGAGAAGCGGCTGCCGATCCTGATGTAGTATCTAAGTTCCGGTCAACATTCGCCCTCGATGAGAAAGAAGCATTGTTAGGATGTATGTATTTGACTTGCTATTCCATCTGCCTTATCTAACATTAGCACTTAGGTATACCAGGATATCTTTTCCGAGCGTTGCCTGTTTCTGGAAAGTTTTATTTCTCCACATCACGCCTATGTTTCCGTTCCTCGCAGCCTTTAACGAAGACTACCGTATGCCTCACCTTTCACATCTCTGCCGCCTGTTGACACTTTACTCTCAGATGATTATTCCTACAAGTGATATCCTTACTTCGGAAAAATCCAAAGGCTATCGATTTGGCATGCACGGACTTGTGGTTATCATCAAAGGCCATGAAGAGCTTTTCTTTGAATTTAACTCTGCTACACGGAGAGATTTGTGTGCCCAACTTTTAGGAAAACAACTCGAAGATCTTCGTCATAGTGAGGCCCAAGGTGCTCAACAGAACTCATCATCTCCTGCCAAACGCGAAGCTCTATTTCTCGCAGAGTTAGAGACTCCTAACACTCTCATCGACTCCATGCCAAGCATTCCACCAGAGACGCAAACTGACTCACTTCCTGCTGTTATGTTCACTTCTTCCTCCTCGACTTTTCTTACGTTTAAGCCACGGGATCCGTTACATTTTACGTTTTTAACCATTGGGTCCAGGGGGGATGTTCAACCATACATTGCACTTGGGAAGCGCCTCCTCGAGGAAGGACATCGCGTACGCATTGCCACCCATGGAGAATTCAAAGAATGGATCGAGTCTGTGAGCATTTTGTTCATCTTTGTACATATGTAAGCCCACTTAGAGGATCAAAACAGCACAATATTGAGTTTGCGTACGTTGGCGGGGACCCGGCCGAACTGATGCGAATATGTGTTGAAAACGGCATGTTTACTGTTTCTTTCTTGAAGGAGACAGCGGCAAAGGTACTATCTTCATTTCTCTAGTTGATGCCACAGGATACATGATTCTTGCAGTTCCGAGGGTGGATAGACGATCTATTGAAAACATCCTGGGAAGCATGTCAAGGGACAGACGTCTTGGTAGAAAGTCCGAGTGCGATGGGAGGCATTCATATTGCTGAAGCCCTTAGGATACCATACTTCCGTGCATTCACAATGCCATGGACACGGACTAGAGCCTACCCCCACGCATTCGCCGTTCCTGAGCGCAAGGTGCATAATTTTGATTTTGGATATTGCAGTAGGATTAATTCCTCTCCAGATGGGCGGAGGTTACAATTATATGGTAGAATTGCATGCTGCTGCTGCCACTGCTCTAGTTCTGACGTGATTTTAGACTTATGTCATGTTCGATCAAGTCTTTTGGAGAGGAACATCGTCACAGATAAATCGATGGCGAAGAAAGGTTCTGGGTCTTAATAGTACAAGTCTAGACAAGATGGAACAACATAAGGTTCCTTTCCTATACAACTTCAGCCCTGCTGTTGTACCTCCTCCATTGGATTGGTATGAATGGGTACGAGTAACCGGTGCGTAGTCTGCATATAGTTACTCCGTTACATTCTTATCGACGGCGGCAACAGGTTATTGGTTTCTTGAAGATGCTGAAGTCAGTTCCAAGAAATGGTCTCCCCCAACTAGCCTTCTTCGTTTCATCGACGCTGCACACGAGGCCGGTAAGAAGGTCGTCTATATCGGATTTGGCAGCATTGTTGTGTCAGACCCTGCAGCCATGACTAAATGTGTGGTGGAAGCAGTTCTGAAAAGCGATGTCCGTGCCGTTTTGTCAAAAGGCTGGTCCGACCGGCTTTCTGTCAAGAAAATCACTCCACAGGATGAAATGGAAGCCCCACTTCCCCCGGAAATCTATCCAATAAACTCCATTCCACATGATTGGTTATTCGCTCGCATAGATGCGGCTTGCCATCACGGAGGAGCTGGGACAACCGGAGCTAGCCTCAGAGGTGCGTTTCCTCAGAACAATCTAGACGGTCAATTGCTGAAGACGATTTCCAAAGCTGGGATACCCACAATCATCAAGCCCTTTTTTGGGGACCAATTTTTTTGGAGCGACCGCGTCGAAGCTCTGGGTATAGGGTCCGGAGTCCGAAAGTTGACTGTTGAGAGCCTAACAGCAGCCCTGGTAGCTGCTACTACCGATGTGAAACAAATATCAAGAGCAAGAATGATCGGTCAAACAATCCGAAGCGTGAGTACTGGTGCTTGAATGAGGCTGGCAACGATTAATCTTGGTCTTCTACGTTTAGGAGGATGGTGTCGGAAAGGCCGTGGAATGCATCTATCGTGACTTAGAGTATGCACGGTCACTGATAAAACATCAGGACGATTCGGATTTTGAAGTTCACCCACATAGTTCGCGGTCTCCATCACGGGGTCCACCCACACAGAGCTCTAGTGGTTCTGCACGAGGGGGACCTGCGAGTGAGGACTGGTCAGTTATCTCAGATCAAGAGGAACACCGTAACTCGGGCGATAGGTAGGGGACCACGGTGTTAATTGAATGAGATGTTTAGTGCTTTGTATCCTGAGCTACATGTTATATTTAGATGTCTCTTTAGATTGTACCATTAACTAATCAACTAATTCAGTAGTGCTGACTAAAAATACGCTTGCTAAAACTTCCGAAGGTCTCTTGTTGCCCTATCTTGGCTAGTACGTCCGGTTGCATAAACACAGCAAAGGTTTCTCTGCTGATCTCAGGATTGTGACCACCCACTCGAACGCAATGTGGGGTTGCCCGGAGCCTTCCATTTGTAGCAAGCTCGAGGGCTTCACCAGTTTGAAAGGCCAGACAATCCGGAGGAATAGAAACTCTGGTTAATTCACCGCCACGAGTTCTGATGTATAATCCAGATGTCGCAGATGGCGCTGCACAAGGTACATAATCCCTGGAGGTCTTGTGGGACAGATACATGGCCTGAAATACCAAGTCAATCGTGGCCGTGTACGTTTACCTTGACCTTACCGAACAGAGTCCAGTTAGTAGAGAATGATCCAGGTGAAATCCACACCAGGAATCCACCGGTTCGTCATCGCAAAGTAAAGGGTCTAGAGGAGACGGTGGGAAATAATGGAGTAGACGAGCTTTGGTGGTATTGGGGGATATCAAAGCTGGAAGAGTCAAGGACTGATCAACTAGGTGCGGTGCCGCTTTAATACATACAAAATTAGTAAAGAAAGGCATCAAGAAAAATTTTGCATTACCGAAGGGCTGACAGGCCCCTGCTAGCTTTTGTCCCACATCAAAGATGAATCTAAGCAGTGGTTAATCAGCACCAACCAGACTGTAGAAATGCCGGGGCTCATGACACAAACTTTCCTAAAGCCTTGAAGGCCTTTTCAAAACCCTCGATGCCCTCCTCCGTCGCTTTCGGCCATATATTTTGACCATAGTACTCCGGATAATCCATTTTCTGTTCTTCCGACATGGTAGGATTGTCCACGATGGGATTGGCATAGTAGGAACCTTTCAATACGTCTTATTTGTTTTCAGTGGAGCTCGTTGAATGGGTTGTTTCGTGTGTTCTTTAAGCGGAACACCCCCTCACCTGGCTTCCCATTCATGATCTCCTTCATGCAACTCGTGGTTCGGATCCATCACAATAATAATAAAAAAGGTTGAGTGGAAACATAGTACGGACCTTACCGTGGGACCATCCAAAGCTACGTTTAGAGTAGACACATACAAGTTCACTTTTTTTTTTTTGGTTTTGGCATGCTGTTACAGGTACACACCTCCATCTGCTGTCTGGGTCTGCATACTGTTCACGTACAGACTCGGGAAGCGATGCAAACTTGTCGGCCAATACAAGCAACGTTTCACGGAGACTCGCGAACTCGGCAGGAAGATCGGTGATGATTATAATACCCTGATACGATTTAAAAAGAGTGCAGTATAAAATCATGCAGTATAAATCATGCAGTATAAAATCATGATTTGAGAGAAAGGGAAACACCCACGAGACAACTTGGATCAGAACCAAACGCCACTGAAATGGCAGATTGAAGCGAGTGAGGGCTGGAATTGACGAGGGTGTTGTAGGACAGGAGAACAGCTCCTTCGGTGCTGAGCTGGACTGCCACCGTAGACATTTTACAGCCTTTGATGCATCATATTTGTGTCAATTGAGTCATATTGACATCCGGCAATTCAATCTTACCTACAAATTCGCTTACCTATAACTGACGATCGGGCCAACCTTAAAGTACCTTCTGGCAATCACTACCTAATAACAACCATCAGTCCTTATTATGTAATAATATATAGTCCAAGCTTATATGCCATCATAGAAAAGAAATACTTTATTCAAATAAATAAGATAATGCTAATTTCAACCCCTCGACGCGCCCTAACCCCGCTACTGGACCCCGTTTACAGCCGAACCAGAAAGCACTTCCACTTGAGACAGTGCGTTTCGCAAAGCATGGCCAGAAGTATCAATAGAACGCAAGAACCGTAACAACTCACGACACAACGCCCAATCCTCAGTTTCAGCTGCCCTTCTCAACAGCCGAATCGCGTCCTCGTCCCCTTCATCCAATTGCTCTAAATTATGCAGCACGAGCAGGTACGATCCTGCAGTAGTCAGCAAATTTGAGGACAAACATGTCTTAAAAACGTCATTTGATTCAGCTACAGCGGACATTTTAGGATAAGATAGATATGAGCACTTGCCTCAAACAGTGCTTTAGGATTTCCGACAATATCAAAAAGACGTCTCCAACGAGCCATCTCCGTTTTTCTCGCACACCCAACAACTACCTCCAATGCAGCATCAAAATGGTCCAAAAACTCGACGGTGACAGGAAGCAAGTTGTCGCCGGAAGGAGATTCGGCTTCATTTTGGTCTGCTTCAGATTCGATGACTGTATGCAGAAGAACTTCCAGAGCATGAGAGAAAAACACCAGATTTTGGTAATGAGAAGCGAAAGCAACAGCCTCCCGGACCTGCGAGCGACCAAGATGGAAGCGCAAAACATGGTGCAAAAAGAGATGTGTCTGTTGACAGAGAGAGATCAGCAACCCCAGATGATTTAAAGCAAAATTGCAAAACTCAAGAAACATTACACTGGTGATAATTCTGAACATCACGAACGGGAGAGAATATCGTGCCGCCACTTCATGTTCAACACCGATGATGATTCCCTTGTCCATTAGTACGGCTGAATTAGATTATTGTATCAAAAGCTAGCCGCATACAGAGAAACAGGAATACACTCACACAAGGGATAAAAATTGAGTGGAATATTCACACTCTCTTGGACGCTCTCATACGTGTCGCTTTGAGGATCAACGGCGACTGCCTCAATCGTCAACGCATCGAGCCATAATCGAATCCCTTGGCCATCATACGCCCATAACGAGTTTTCTAATGTCCCGATTCCTCGTAAGTGGATCCAGCAAAACTCTATACGATCTGCAAGGATCTGCATATCATATCTGACTTCCTGTGTCCCAGACTGGCGAACCCGATGGGGCCGAAGGTCAGCTGCGGCATCTGCTTTTAAACAGTGGGGTTTATACCTTGCGGGGACGGAGTAAGACTAGTTTCCCTCCAACCAAGAGTAAAATGGTTGCAACTACGAGGTCGTCGACAGGATCACCAAGTTCTACCCAGAAGTCTCCAGGTCAGAACACCAGCCACACGCACACGCAACAATAAATTCTTACGTTTCTGTACAGTAGGAATCATCCAACTCATGCCCCTCACGACGCTAGACACAGCTACGACGCCATCAAAACTGATGCTACCGCATAGATGTAGCTTGATACTGTCACTGGTCGGTATCACCAAGTAATGCGATAAAGTGTTGTCCGCCGTATAAACCAGAAGAGAATTGTCCACCAACGACAGCAGAACGACAGGTGATTTCAGCACTTCCCGATGCAACACGCTCTGATTAGCCAATTCGAGATCTCGAGAGTACAGTCGAACCTATAGCATTGTTCCATTAGTGATGGAACTAGGAAGGGTAATATGAACCTATGCCTGATATGATTTGGATGCATCAACGGCTGCGATCAAGACATGGTGAAACCAAATCAATCCTCCTTTCACTGCGAATGCCTGTTCTTGCACATGATCATTAAATACTTTCCACCGGCCAGACGCAGCGCTGTAGTGGACCAAACCCCGACGTCCGGCCACGGCTACTAGGCGTCCATCGTTACTGATAGACGCATAGCGAATCGGCCAGTTATTCGAGAGATAACTTAGCGGTATCTACAGGGAATATTACATCAAGGAGGGTCTGTAAAACTAATAGATACGGACCTTAATATGCTGCCAGACGTCTGACTCAGGGTTTATGACACTCATGTCGGGTTGGTCAGCACCTCGGTAAACCAACACACGATCGTCCGTCTGAAGGAATGCATATCGGGTATTATCCTGTAACATTATAAGTATAAATACGAATCGCAACCAAGATATGTAGACTCACAGGAGTATGTTGGCCAGTCACAGCACTTTTTGCAAAGGGAATCACGAATAATTGGGAATCCTCTGAGATGGAGCAATACCGTCAGCGGAATAGGGTTTGCGAAATTAGGTGTCACCTTCGAAGGGAACGGGATT
This sequence comes from Gomphus bonarii, assembly GCA_003316585.1. NCBI lineage: Eukaryota > Fungi > Basidiomycota > Agaricomycetes > Gomphales > Gomphaceae > Gomphus > Gomphus bonarii. The sequence goes on along the minus strand of QFEC01002571.1, from coordinate 36,329 downwards.
TGCAAGTACGACCAACTCGCAATTGCCAGGAACCCAGAACTGACCCATATCGTTATTAGTATCTACAGGAAAACGAAAACAATTCAAAAACCGTGTTACTTACCAAACTCATCACTCCATGCATGAACAAATCGTGGAATCTGTGGTGTGCAATTGTAAACACAAGGTTGGAAGATTGGATGAACATCCGAAGTAAAAAAAATCACTTTGACACGTTGATGCCGTGATCGACACCTACCGCCCAAGCAAGACATCTCCCTCCAACACTCCACACCGCCCATCCTGTCTCCCAACCGACCGCTAGCACATATCCATCTGAACTCCACTCCATGCAGCGTACTGGACCTGTTCGGCTGTAGGAAGTTGGAAGGACTAAAGACTCCGTCCGGGGGGGCACACCCGCGTGCGATGGGAAGTTGGTTATTTCTAGAGTACCTCTTAAGGGAGTAATGGAAGTAATGGCTGTGAAGAACAGATGCAGGTAATCAAACGTTCAAAATGGCTTACCTGCGCGTCCCGATGGCGACTAAAGAAAACTTTGCATTGATAGCACTTCGAACGGCATCGCTAGGCGAAATATATGCTCCACTTGTGTTGTCCTCCTCCTCCCGGTTTTCATTCGGAACATCATGAATGCAAGTTCCATCCCAGTTTAGCACTTGATGGGTTGTCACATGGTCGGTGGTGGACATGGGCTCATTTGCTTGAGTGGAACCGTCCATTGCCAAGGACTTCTATCAATGCCAAGTCATTAAACAGGACACGGTAAGGGATAAGACATAAGACAAATACCTCGCTTGCATCGGTATTTCCAGCAGAAGCCACGTCAGAGAGAGACTGTCGGTTTTCAGAAAGATGCACAAAATATGCCCGTCCATCAGAAGTAACCCAAATTTCAGCGCCAGTGATACGTGAGAAAGTGATACTATTAACATTGACTGTAAATATGTCTATGAGCCATCGCGATGTACTGGCGAAGCTGTAACACGTTACCGCTAGGGGTCCGAAGCCAGGGGAAGTCGTGGTCATTCACTACCCAGGTATCGTGTCCCAACCATCTCTTGCGGTCTACCCCAGAGTCACCCTCTTCATCGTCACGATCGCGTGATGGCCATGGGATGCGCTGAACGGCCGGCGGATTCTTTGTCGAAAATAATATATGGTTCTTCCGCGGCGATACGCTGACTCCCGTGAATCAGTAGGGTGTACTATAAACCGAGTTGAGAGCTCTATCACCAGAGTATTTCCCCATCGATGCGAACAACTCCCTCGAAATGGAGGCGTATGGACTGTAATGGCGGCCCCTCACCCGGACCAGGTAAGAATTGTCGCTGAGCAGCAGCCGACAGTCGAGGTGTACGATAGGATGTCGAGGTATTTGAATACTCTACAGTCACCAAGACAAGATGCGATTCTGTTGTCTTCAAAAAAAGAACAAAAAAAAATTTACTGTAAAGCCCAAATACCAGCAGAGTGAACTACACAGCGCATACCTCGATCACAATACGATTCCCATCCGGGGACCAGCTGGCCATTTTGTTTTCTCCATGGTTTAGTAAAGAGGTTGAAGTGCGCGAAAGATAAGCAACTACGACAGAAGGCTAGACGCAAGATATAGCTGATCGTTGTATATATATATATAACCAACTGTTTAATTAAGTTGGACGTACTCTAACTCGCCACACCGATAGACTGTCCTTAGTGAGAGTAGCAAACAATGACTTGTTAGGACTTGGAATTAGAGCAATGATAGGAGACTGTAGAACATGAGGGAGAGAGGGATGTGTTGACAGTTTTCGAGCAGTAGCCGTTGGAAAGTACATCGTGACGTCTTTCGCGCCAATGGTCACGTGTAATTGCAGAACTGATTTTAAATCGCACAAGAATAGAATCACATCTGTTCGTTAACATCTCAAAAGGTACGGTCAAATTTCTTACTGTAAAATCTGCATTCGGGGGGGTTGTACCTACGTGGTATTATTGATACATGAATGAAAAAAAAAAAAAAAAAGGAGATAGATGCTCGACAACAAAACACAAAGAAACAGGAAAATAATATCAAACACGATGCGGGGGACGCCTCAGCGCCACTGAAACCAGTTTCTCAATTTTTGCCACGTCGGAGGGGGCAGTTCAGCCCGCATAGATCGAGGGATGCGATCAGACCCTGCTTCAGAGCTGTTATCTGATGAAGAGGGCATGGAGAATGAACCTGAACGGTCGAAATTGCCTGAAAGATCAAAGACGGTGCCTGTCGATGCTAATGCAAGGGGCTGCAGCCGAGATTCATGGATGAGTTTCAGGATCAAGGAGATTCCTTCCCGCGACTGATGAAAGACATGAGATTGGTTAACATTTGATTAATAGCAAAAACATGCCTTTTCGAGGTGATTTTTGAACCTGGTGACTCCAAGGCTTTCAATTCTTTTCGCAAGGCCCCACCCGAACCGAGAGATGACACGTGCTTCATTCCATTGAAGTGTTTTCCTAACCTATAAGTCAATAAAAGAAGCGGTGCCAATAGAATGTATCGGTACTAACCCTCCTACCGCTTCTTTCAGAACGACCGATTCCACGATTTGTAACACTTTGACGTGGTCCACATTCCTGGTGATACATCTGGCGATTTTTCCATCTGGGTTCACCTCGCTCTCTTCAATGACCCAGCTTTCTGCTCTCGATATAATGCCTTTGGGTGCCCATTTTGGGAGGACACCGCGCTTCAGGATAAGCCGAGATGTACGCAAACTTCCTTCAGGCGTGATATTGCGAGAAATGACGTCGCATGAAATGATATGAGAGGCGTAGGGATTTGGGTAGCGTAAGAAGTATGCTAAAGCCACGGTGGCCCAGGGATCGCTATGTCATTCAGTGAGTTGACGTTGACGTTGCTAGTTGAGCTGGAAACTCACTCGTACGAGAACGACTGTGAATACCATTTCATCGTGATTCGACGATCCCTTGGCGTAGCGTAGAGTGATCGATGAATGCCGATGGATTTACGTAATGCCAATGCTCGATCACCCGAAATCTTTAGCAAAAACCATGAGGTATAGCGTGGATCGACTACCGTAATATAATAACATGCAGAAGATCAATATTCTAACAGCATTAACAGCACCATCGCCAGGAATGAACTCTGAAAACATCAATCCAAGTCACTATCATCTTGTCTCACACGCCCATCCTCCAGAACGACCCGCAGTCCATCGTATGCTGGTCTAATCCACAACGGGGAACCTTTGGGAACATGTTCCAAAGCGGATCTCACAAATTCGTCCTGTTTCCGGCTGTCCTCATTGCCAGAATATTCAAGACTCTTTCCTATAGCAGTCCATTTTGAGTGTGGAATGTCATGCGAAAAGCCGACAAGGTATGTGCGCAGGTGCTTCCCTCCCAAAAGTTGTAATCTTCGAGCTGCGGCAACCGCATGGGCGATGCCGAAATGTGATGTATGATGCTCGAGTCGTAAACAGTCCACGATGAACATGGAGTACGGTCTCTTCATCGCCGCTTGGATGACAGCCCAGGTGGATTCAGGGATATGAGAAACATCCGACATATAGACTATGTCGCATAAGATGAAGCCGAAGCAAAGATAAGGCTGGATGCCTTCGGAAGATAATAAAGTCTCAGTCTGTAGAGGCGTCGATGGAGGTAACTGAGGTATCGAGGGGGATAACATGGGCGTCGATGGAACTGACTGAGGCGTCGATGGGTGACTGGAAACCGGTGTAGGCAACCAACCGGGGGGCGTAGGATTTGTGAAGAGCCTTCCGTGATGCACTTCAGGTGGAATATTTCAGCCACTTGTCGAACACAATCATATACCAGAATTTACCCATGAAAGGAGTAACTTCTACTCCAGTGTCTCCAACCATGAATGGCCGATTTGCTTCTATAATATGCCATTTAAATTGTGGAACCTGCATCCTTCCAGCACATAACCATCAGGTGTGAAATATTGAACTTACGTCTCCACCTCCAGAGGCAAACTCTTTTGAGACCAGATATGGGAAAGCACGCTCGACTTGTGTAAAAGTTGACTGTGAGGTGTATATGTCGATATGGGTTTGAATCGCCCCGCCGAGAGTCCACCCTGACAGCAATTAGTATGAACACGTGAAAATGATTGGCCAGAGGCAAACCTCGAAGGTCATCCAAGCCATTCATCGCATCCGCATGTGGATGCGTAAGAATCACAGCATCAATTCTGCGCAATCCATACTTAGGGAACCACTCTCAAAGGTCACATTGATTCAGCCTCTCCGATTCTCGATCTCAGCAGTGGCGAGTCAGGACGTACCTAGTGCGGATGCCGCAAAATTTTTCCCGACGTCAATAACGATTGTACTAGAGATGCAAGAGGTCAGAAATGCTCCCACGGCTTGCTATCCGACGGCGTACGCCTTTGCGCCACTGGGACGGTCCACATGAAGAATGGCTCCTGTATTTCGTCTGATGTTTTTTTTCCCCTCCGGTCGTTGGGTGGACAGACAGGTCTCACAGGGCTTTCTTCCCTCTGGAGCCGTCAAGCATTGGATGTACGGTATTGATCCAGAATTGCCAGTCCCATGGAAGATGAACTGAACTTGACCAGGATGAGGCGGAGGAGTGGCCATGGCTGCAAGATTGGACCAAGCGTGAAGCGATAAGCGAGTGGTGGTTAAATAGGTTGCCGCGAAAAGACTGCAAGCGTCAAATTACAACAATGGTATATGATGATATCGAGTACTCTATGATAATCGATTATCGATCGATGGGGCCCATGTAAGCTAGAGAAGCCGGCAGTCCCCGCTCTCTAAAGGAAAACGCTCTCGTCTAGGACCAAAGTCTAGATTAGGTTTGACAATTCGAGCTTCCAGGCTCATTAAAATACGTAGTAAGACCACATGTTCCTGTGATCACCGGGTTTCGGCGGCATTCAAACACCGGAGCTCACAAATTTTATTTCCCAGATTAGCAAGATCTAATCGAGACAACATGAAGTCTGCCGGACGGCAGCAGAACGTGGAGCTCTTAGTAGACTGACTGAGTCTCAGGTTTCGGGAGTCTGGCGCTGGCCGATTGTCCATCCTATCATTCATCTTGTGAATACTGCGATCCACAATAAATGGAAGCACTGTTTGCTAGAAAAATCTCAAGACTCACTACTAACTACATCCTCATCCTGGACGAGATGCGTTAAACCAACCTATTAATTTTCAGTCCATGGTTGCCATCTAACCGGGATCTAATGATCTCACCTTCTGTGCATGTGGCGCAAATTTAGAAGACCGGCCCTGGAGACAGATTGAGATTGACGTGGCACCACATTAGAGTTTTCCTTACCCTGCAATCAAAACGTCATGATCATGAACACACTCGTCAAGATCAACGACACGCACCAAACCAGTGCGTAGCGGAAATTCGTAGCCAATGATCGATGGATACCGTTACACACTTCGGCGACAGTCGCGCCCTTTCGTAGGCACTGAGAAATGACGTTCAGACACATTCATTGGAGAGAACGAATACCACGGACAATGGGGTCTGAAAGGTCTGGGTGTTCTCCGCGTTTCTTCGTATACACTTTGACCAAGTCCAATTCCTAGACGTCTGTAAGCTTGAGAAAATGACGGTGAGCAAAATTGCACAAACCTCCCATATTCGCTCAAGTAGTCCGTCCAGGTTAAGGTCCATCTCGCAACTGATCACCACAGAATGGTCTTGTCGGGCTATCTCATCAACTTGCTCCAGGCTGATAGAATCGATCTTGTTGAACACATCTAGGGGGGCATGGAACCATGCGACTCAAAGAGACGAGAACCACACTCACAGAGACAGGGTATGTACTTGCGGGTTCCTGGAAAACTGGGTTAAAGATACGAGGAAAAATTATAGCATCGGGGACTTGCCAATGAGCACGTCGATAAATTCATCAATAGTGATCTATTGTTTTAAAAACCAGTGGTATCATTCATATACAGTAAGAATGGGGCCATCTTACGTCCTGAAAAGAGTAGGTCAATAAAATCAACTGAATCATGAAGCAACAATAGAGCTGTACCTCTCGGATCATGACATCGCAATTGTGGATTTTGTCTTCATAGAGAACATCAGAGAGACTAAAGTGATAACGAAGAAAGGATTTGTTGCGTACATCCAGCTAGGACGGTTCGAATCGTTTTCTCATCAAGTTTCGTGAGTTTGACTGAGGCATTTAACTGCGAAGCTGTCAGATATCATAACAGAACCTCGAAAAATCCCTAACTCGCCGTTATCTGCATGCCTCCATGAGAATCAGTCTCAGAAAAGGATTGTGACGACGCACCCCGCCTGTGGAGCGTTGCTTAAACACAACATCGGGTTTGTGCTTGTTAAGTCGAATGCCCACAGCATCTAGCTCGATCTCAAGCAATCTTCGCTGCTCATGTGATTTGGTAGCGTCCAGCATGATAATGATCAAATCTGCAGTTTTGGCAACTGGATGATATCGGTAACGATAAATGAAAATAACCAGTTTGATCGTATGCGCACCTGCTACTACTTGTCTGCCGCGACCGCGACCTAGGAAGTGATGAGGCTTTGTCATCGATCCCAGTGGAACATACCTTGACTTGCGCCTTCCACAATCCCGGGCAAGTCAAGTAGTTGAATTCTCGCTCCAGAATATTCAATGACACCAGGTATAGCCTTCAATAAACTTGAGATGTAATCTTCTATGGTACATTGTACATACTGTTAGGGTCGTGAACTCGTATGCCGCTGCCGCGGATGCTAGGAAGAACGACCAAGGGTGAATCACACTGGTTTAGGACATATACCACCAAAAATTACCAGTATGGGTCGTCTTGGAAAGCAGAGTAGATTTACCGACACTAGGGAAACCTGGGAGAACTAATGAGACAGGTCGAGGCAGTCGAGGAAAGGGTGGACCTATTAGGGCCACTCGCGCATCTTCCCCAAATCAAAAGTATGCTGAGATGGGCGTTGCAATGGCTTAGCAAGACGTACCACCGCTCTTCTGGACGTCAAAGCCTTGTCCCGCAGGACCTGACTTTGAGGTGGGCTCTAAAAGTTGAGCTCTATATCGAGCAAGTTTGGCTTTCAAAAGTCTGGATATTATGAAACATGTCTTCAAAACAGGAAATGGTGCAACCTGCACCGATCTACGTACCCTAGATGATACTCGGTAGCCTATGGATGGAAAGCTCAGATGGATACCTACGCGGTAGAAGCAGGAGTCATACTTTGTTTTTTTGGGCTAGAATGTAGTTTATTAAATTATGACATGTGAATATATCGGTCAGAACTCACTCCTAGCCATCTCCTCTTCACCATTGCGCCGATGTTACTAGTCATTCATTTTTACAATGTCAAGGACGCGCACCCTCTATTTGCTTGATCTGGAGCAGCAGGTTGTTACGGAAAAGGTGAAAATTTCCAACAAAAAGAAAATACCTTTTCCGTAAGACCCATGGTAAGTAGTAGACAGTAGTTGCCGGGTTTGGGTTGAGTCACCACGGCCCAATGAGGTAAGATGCAGATTAGCTCATCATCCGTTAAGTAGGAAGCTCCTCCTGCCGCCTCTCAGTAGGAAAATTTTTTTATCATGCCTCGGAATTTAAACCCACAGGCCACCTTACGCCACACTCCCAGCCTCCATCCGCATGCAGAAGATGACGACGAAGTAGGCGAGGACGACCAGTGGGCGACGTCATTGCGACATAATTCCTCAACCGGAATTAATTCGCCTCCGAGTTCCTCTAGGCCCAAATATAAGTTCAAATCCAATTCCCCATACTCGTCTTCTTTCTCGCCTTCTGGACCTGCTGCCCCTGGACCTGATTCACCCTCCATTTCTCCAGGGAGCGCACCTGTCTATTCGGATATCTATTCAAAGTTTGTTCAACGATTCAGAAACCCGGAAACTACAGATAAGCACCTAAAATACGACCCTGATATCCATTACTTCCAACGGGGGTTAGGCCAACTCAACGACGGCGAGGAAAGCGAGGACGAGGAACTTACCAGTAGTAGAGTTCCAACAGGAATAGATCCTCATGAACGTTTCTCCCCCATCCCCGAACCGGAGTCTCTGGATACAGTTACACCACAAGAGAGAGAACGATTAGAATGGCAGATTATGTTAGCATCGGTCTTGGATGGTGATGTTCTCAAATCGGAGAAAACGCGCATAGCTGTCGCTTTAGACGCGTCGGTCGAGCATAATCGACAGCTGGATATCTGGTCAGGCATCCGGGCACGTTTACGACGTCGCAGCGAGTCGGAAGAGAGGAAACGCCTCACAGAACGACGACTAAGATCGGTCGACCCTATCGTCACCGAAATATTGTCATTCCGTTTTGAACCTGAGGAAGATTCGGACACATCCTCTCGATCTATGTTGGCAGCTACATTAGTTGATGGCCTACTCAAACGCCTTGAATTCGCCCAATCACTCTATCCGAGCCTCAAGGCCATGTACGCTGATAAACCCATCATGACAGAGGCTGAATTTCAGGTCCGGTGCGATGCCCTCATCGCATGGTACAACATCGGCAAACGTCTCAGAGTTCAACTCGCACGTCTACGAAAATGGACCGGAAGCGATTCCCTTGATGTCACCCAACCTAACACCACCGCAGAGCTTCCTATCGGTTCACATCCTCACCGACCCCCGGTTTCTTCCCCAAATGGCACTACCGACCACGCCGACCCGTCGACGTTTGTTGAGCGTGTTCTCAAGGAAGTGTCATTGCAGGAGACTTTTGAAAGAGGGTCTTTGACAACCCTGCATACCCTCATCAGCCAATCGCGTGCGACTCTGATCAATCACGCACCCATGTTCAGAAAAATGAATTTACCTGGTTTTGAGACTGAGCTTGTCCAGATCGCGAGCTTCCCTTCAAGGCTTATGGAGGCATCTATACACGTTCGACTAAATTATGCGTCCAAAGTCAAAGATCCTGAGGTTCTCATCATAGATCAATTGCTAGAAGATTTCAAAGTATCCATTGGACTCGCGTGCACCGTTAAAAAAGAGTATCAACTCTTACTTGCCCCAGTGCCGGAAGGCAATTGGACGTTACCTCGATGCATTCCTGCCACCTATGACGATGCGATCCTGGACGCCCTTCGTTTCTTTTTCAAACTCATCCATTGGAAACTCAAGAGTGGGCCCAAGGGGACCTATTTCAAAGAAACTGATGTTTTAGAGGCTCAATCCAATGTTTTTACAGAGGTCAGCAAAGCCACCGAAGAGGGATCACTCTTGGTTGCAGAACAGCTCTGGTATGTTTTCATAGCTCCGTATAATATTATGCATTCTGCAAGGAAGTATTAATCATTTCCTTCTTTTCCAGTTCCCTTACAAACCGTCTTATGATCAGGGTTATAGACTATTTTGAAACTCAGTTGCATGTACCTTCGATGAAACGTCGCCATAAAGAAGATCAGCATTCTTATCTTTCGGACGTTCCAGCCGTGGAGATCAATCGCTACGAGGACGGTGCCTTCCCTTCTAGGCTGATTGGACGAGCAAAGGAAATGTCCGACGAGCAGATGGTAGGCTGGTTCAGTAAGGTTCTCGACAGTGTTCGGTTACGGTACAGAAAGCTTCAGAGATTCGTTAGGTGCGAAGACTTTTGAGTATCTGAGAAGACAGAGAAAAAAACCTTATCACTCTTAACACTTTCCATCCAGGGTTTTGACCCAGCGGTACAGCAATTCTGCAGAGTACACCATCGAAAGCGTAAAACTGGATGTTTTCATCAATGCACTGGTAGCTACTGATCACTTCCTGGTTTACACCGAGTGTTTCGAAAAGGAAGCGACATATATCGTTGCATCGGCCAGTCTTCGTGATCGGCCAGATTCAATTAGGCGCATTATTCAGAAGGCCTATCATACTAAATCAGATGCTGGTAGTCAGTCATCGTCAGAGCTAGCAGCCGGGGCCCGGTTTCCGACTGAAGACCAAGCGGACGATCTCAGTGAAAAGGAGGAAAGCGTCGGATATCTTCTACTGCTGTCCCCCGTAGAGCAATTCCTGTGGCATGGTCTCGTCATGATGCTCGAAGTTCCCAAGGTTGATCTAGATCTGAAAGACAACCGCGTTCGTTTGATCGCGGACGGCGGACACGAACGATTGGTTGAAGCCAAACAAATATTTACTGACCTTTTCTATGTGGATGACGATCTTGTAGACCCGCAGGTCCATTTGGGTACCCTTCGGTGTATCGCGGAGGAGCAAGCACATTTACCTTCTGTAAACAGGGAATTACGGAAGATCGTTCGTGCTACCAACCGTCTAGCCGAGGCAATTGTCAGTTCTGTGCACCACGTGCGCCGGGCGCTCACAGGTGTAGAGAAATGCCAAGAACTTCTAGAGAATTGGTTCAGCTTTGCTTCGGAGCACGGTCAGCATGTGCAGAAACATATGGACAGGGCCACATGGATCAGGTTCAATCGCCTTCTAACTCGGCTCGCGATCTCTTGGGTTGCGTTCATCTGTGACGATTGTGACCCCACAGACCGGAAAACCTTTCGGTGGGCTGTGATGGCTCTGGAATTTACCCTTTTACGAACTCGACATAACAACATTCTTCACCTCCCTGAGGATCAGTTTACCCTCCTACGACAGAAAGTTGCAAGTTGCATGACTCTGTTAATCAGTCATTTCGATATTTTGGGTGCACGCTCCAGTTATGAAGCTAAGAAGGAGAAGGAACGTCAAGAAGAGCTTCAGCGACATCAAGCCTTGGAGGCAAGCAAAGACGAGGATGACCAATGGTTAGCCTCTGGATCAGAAGAAGGCAGGGTCGCTCAGGGCCCACAATTCGTCCCAAATCGCAGCGTCCGACTTTTCTGGGAGGATGCAATTCATGCGTTGCGGGAGCTTGAAAGTAGACGGACAGACGTCGAGGCTGGTCAGCGCATGATTGGTCGTGTTTTAGATAACGAAAAGCCAGAAGACAGATCACTCGTCTTTTTGGCTTCGTCAAGCTCAAATATATCGATACGTTGGCAACAAGGGCGGTTCATTGGTGCAGGCGCCTTTGGGTCTGTCTATCTGGCTGTAAATTTGGATTCCGGCTCCTTGATGGCTGTGAAAGAGATTCGGTACCAAGACGTTTCGCCACTTCCTAATCTTTACAAGCAGATTCGTGAAGAACTACAAGTAATGGAGATGCTTCATCACCCGAATGTTGTTGAATACTATGGGATTGAAGTCCACCGCGACAAGGTGTATATTTTCGAGGAGTACTGCCAAGGTGGCAGCCTATCTGCACTACTTGAATTGGGAAGAATCGAGGATGAGGGGATCATTCAAGTGTATACCATGCAGATGTTAGAGGGTCTGGCCTACCTCCATTCGAAAGGCATAGTCCACCGGGACGTCAAACCAGACAGTAAGTTTGATTATTACTTTTCTCTCAAATTAAATAGGATCCTTTGTACTTAAGCGAGTTATAGATATTTTACTGGATCACATGGGCGTCATCAAGTTTGTCGACTTTGGTGCAGCGAAAGTTTTGGCAAAGAACCAGAGAACCATCCAGCGTTCGCGAGTGGGGCAACCCAGCAACGTCCCCGGTATGCCCCCAGGGATGGCGAATAATAGCCTGACAGGAACACCCATGTATATGTCTCCTGAAGTCATCAAGAACGACAGACGAGGCCGCCACGGGGCAATGGATATATGGTCAATGGGCTGTGTCGTTCTGGAATTTGCCACAGGTCGCAAACCCTGGAGCAATCTGGACAATGAATGGTACGACTTCATCGTCCTGAGAGCTCATCTTTTGTAGCTGATGTCTTTTTTGGTACAGGGCCATCATGTTTCACATTGGTGTTGCGACTCAGCATCCTCCGCTGCCCGAGCCAGACCAGCTCAGTGAACTCGGTATTAGCTTCATTAAACAATGTCTGACCATCGATCCGATGCGTCGCCCCACTGCTGGTGAGCTCATGAATCACCCTTGGATGGTTATGTTCCGCGAAGCATTGGAAGACTACCAAGAAGAAACGAATATCTCAGCCTAGAGTCTAGACCAGCGGGGCTTTGAGAATGCCACTGTAGCACGACAAGCCGCTTTAATGCATGACCAGGAAGTGGCTCAGATAATATCATCACCAACTGCTTCTGATATAGATGGCACACCCTCCTAGTTACCTATGCACTCATCGTACTCATGTTGCAGTTTTTTTTGGATGCATGAATTTCTCACTTGTTCAATGTAGCGTTTATTATCATATTCCATCAGCATTAGCACTTGTACCATCATCGCATTGCATTTCCTAAAATTTTGTATGAGAAGCTCATAGAGACGAAAATACAGCAGACGGTATATGGTATAAAGGGCTACAGAGTCTCTCGAAGGTCGGAGATTGAAGAACAAACATAACAATAAAAAAGACCTGCTTATAAGTCATCCCTACTACTCAATCATCCATCGCTTCCCTATGCTAGTAGACAACTCGCAGTTATGACTGATCTCACTGCTCCTAGACTCCATTCGTGTCAAGTGTACGTCCTTCATAGACCCTGTTGAAGAAGAAGACGATATAGATCTTGTAATAGATTTTCCACTTGAATGCCTCATTTGCAGGTGAGTTGGCTCGGGTAGTCCTGCGCCTTTGCCAAAAGTAACTGAAAATGTAGGCACATGATGTCCATCTGAGGAGGGGAACTCGACCTTCTCTGGATCATCGTCAAAGCCCCATTTTTCTGGGTAGACGGGGAGGAAATCTCTGGCCTCCAAAGGTTCTTCCGCATTAAGATATTGCGGGAGACCTTTCCCAAAATTGAATAAACAGATCAAGCCTAAGACGAATGTGATGACCACAAGAGCACCAGAAACCACTGCCATGACGGCGAAGAATGGCCAAAGCACAAAAGTCCATCGAAAAGAGGTGCTACAAATTCAAAAAGTGAACAGAAGTAGCATAGGAACATTGTGTACTCACGACTTGAACAGCGCTGCCCAAAGAGCCACAAAGAACAGATTCAGCACTAGGAAAAGTAGTGCTAACTTGCGCGCTTCACGTCGGACGGAGAACCAACCCTATAAGAGTTGTTGTCAGGCACTTGAACATATATAGATATATTTGGGAGAATCAGTTACCAAAGACAACCATGGGATGAGAAGCTGAGAAAAGAGATGGTGTTAATAACTGAGAAGTCATGTTTTCAGGAGAAAACTCACACAGAATATCAGAATGATCCCACCCTTGTAAAGTGTCCCCAGACTCGCCATCTGCCCAATAGATCCGTTGTAAAGTTGGTCAATCCATAAAGCCGCGGCAGAAACAATAAAAAACAGAGCTAGCTGTATAGCAATAGAGAGCAACAGCACCAGTCTATAAATTCGATTGATAGTGAGAGAAGCGCCAACACGCTTGAAAGTTTGCCACCCATAAATCTACACAGGTGACAGGAATGATAAGTTTCTCACATAAGTGAAGTTTTATCAGACGCACTTTTGTGAGTTTGTACGTCAAAATGCCAGTCACGAACAAACCCACGCCATTCAGCACTGCACTCAGTATTTCGGCCACTTTTCGCTCTTGCCAGTAAGGACCAAGTATGTGCATTCCGTGACAAGAGCCGTTAGTGATAATTCTGGCAAAATTCTGGCGAAACTGCTCGGTCTCAAAAACTTGGAAGAGGGACCAGATGGTGACCAAAAACTGTGTAAACAAGGCAGCGCAGACGTGCGGAATCGACTCATTAAGCAGTGCGACGATTGACATTCCAAGCACCCAGGCTTGGAAACCTATTAAGGTAATATCTTCACGCTTGGTATTACTCAGTCTGAATATATTATATGTACGTTAAGTTCGTGTTGTTCCAAATGAATATAACTTACTGTTGCACAGGCCAGAGAAGCGTTTTAGCACAAGTGTCATTGGATTGAGAGTCTGAGCGTCGAGAGAGTCCTTGATTGTCCTGCTGGAGATAATGGCTGTAAATATCAAGGACCACACAATTCAGACCAAAAAAGGATGTACACACTTCATTTGAGCTATCCTCAACGAGACTATTGGCATGGGGTATAGAAGTGGGACTGAAGACTCCTATGATCGAAGAAGGTGATAGAACAGGCTCCTCGGGGGGCGAAACCTGGGTTTTTGTAGCGGCTAAAGAAGGTGAGGCTTGTGATGCCAAGGCGGGCACGGATTTCAAATTATGATCCTCTACCACAGTAGAAAGTGAACTGCTAGTGGTTGGCAGGGCAAGGTTAGGAGAATTGGTGATAGTCGTTGTGGTTGTAGGAAGAGACTCGCTGGATGCTGGTACAGATGTTGAGGCACTCGCTGCTGGACCGGAGGCCACTTCCTTTTCAAGGAGGGGATTAGATTGATTATTGTCATCCCAAATGACTGGGCAAAGGTCTGGATTGACGATGTCGGGTAGGGTAGTGCAGATGCGAAGGGCACCGTCTAGAATGGCAAAGCCACTGGCTTCGCTGGTCATGTTCACTGTTTGAACGAATGACCACAGATGGTTTGCCGCTGCGGCGTTAATAGAAAAGGCCTGGCTCTGGATCACAATTTGAACGAAACAATGGATGACAGCGACTATGAAGTAGGTAGAAGTAATGCCAGAGAAAGTGATGCGTGACCACTAAGAGGAACGTCAATAGGAGAAAAGGAACGAGAAAGAGAAATACACACGACCAAGCTCGCCTTCGCCGGAACGTCGTAGTGACGCCAAAGTTGTTTGATGCGCATGCCTGAAATTGGGTCAGACAATTCGATGTGCGAGTTCAATTATAACTCACTTGATGCGGAAACTAATGGAAGTGAAAAAAGTGATACAAGAGTGAAATCTTACAGAATAAAACCCAGAGATGGGGTATCCTGGTATCGGGCCAGCCGCGATCACAGGCGTGCCAGAGAAAAGAAATCAAAGATAGAAAGGAAGTAAAAGGGAGGGAAGAGTGAATGAGAGTGAACGAAGCTAAGCTGCAAGCGCTCTTCGCGACCGCAACCACATCAGCAGAAGCATCGTGCGGGAAATGAGATTATGTAAGGCATGTCTATAAATCCGACGAAAACAGAAAATAAAGTAAAGAGGAAAAAGGTAACATATAACTCTAATGAATGCCGTATTACTGTTCAGCTCGACTCATACTCTTATTTTCCCACAAGTTACGCAACACGCTCTCAAGCCCCATTCGCCCTAGTCGTGCATTATCTCCAAACCGCTCACAGCTCCACTCCTCAAGGCTGTTTGCAAGACTCTTCCAAATCGGCATCCGTGTCTGTATCTCAGCTGTCTGCGTGAACAGTGTCTTCTCTGTGGGTCGTGAAGGCTCTGGAGTGTATTGGAGCCGTTCTCGGCATGTGACATATTGCGACAAGGACATATTGCTCGAAGTGATCGTAGTTTGTTGAGAAACCGGATCCACGAATGTCACTTCTCGTACAAATGCATCTTCAGAGCCACCTAGCAGCTGTATGACGCGCGCATGTGATATAAGAATCGACTGCTTCTCCCACAAATGGAGGCGTGACTTGCCTTGACTATCCATATCGGCGCCTTTTGTTTACAGCCCAGTATTCGTTCTGTCCGCACAATACCGGTAGTTGGGTCTATCGACCGATCCAGCACGTCTACTGTAAGGACATGGGTACAGTGTGGATTCGGGTACTTTTGCCAGATGCCGAGTTGTACATGAGTCCAAGGGTGGCTGCCAGCAGTTTGTCAGAAAGGAATCTGTAGAAAAATAATCATGGCCTACTCGTAATTAAATGAGGTTTTGAAGAGGTGCATCACCAGCGGGAGGTGCGCCTACTGCGCTTTTATTGGCGATGAGGGTATAAGATGACTCGCAAGTGGTAAGCAGATGCCGGGATTCGTAAGTTGAAAGCAAGCGAGTCGTAAAGTTGAAAGCTGGAAGTGGGCGAAATAAGAAAGCAAGCAAGCGGCTCTCCCCGCGTCGGGCGACCGGGGTTGCCGCTCTGCGGAGTTATAAAGCCATAATTGCGGAAATACTAATTACAATCATTTGACTATTGATGTCAGTAAAGCCACGTCCAATGTCACATTCCCGAGTTACCGAAATCGCCGAAATCAGCTCCGCCTTCCTACTTTCTCAGCCAATTTGTACAGTGCCTCCCGGTCCCCACTCTCATCTACCAGCGATTTTAAAAACCCACCATCTTTCTTTAGTAAGCTTGCGGGAGTATCAAACTCGACCATGACTCCTGCGTCTAACACCATAATCTTGTCTGCATCCATAATCTGCAGGATGTCAGTCTTATCTCCGCCTGTTTATGACTAGCAGGTTGAAAACACACCGTCTGCAGTCTATGTGCAACCGTGATAACAGTGGCATCACTTAAAACCTCTCGGAGTGTATTCTGAATAATCGTGTCCGTCGCATAATCAATGGCGCTCGTTGCTACATGCTAGTAAGTCAGCGTCATCCGTGTTTGTCAACACGCCTTCACCTTCGTCCAAAATAAGAAGTTTGCTTCTCCGCACGATGGCTCTTGCTAATGCCAATATTTGGCGTTGACCAACAGATAAGTTCCCTCCACCACTCGAGATAGGGCTGTCTAGCGTAATCTTGGATGCATCGTTCTCTCCCTGTAAGTTAAATAAACCGGCCGCACGAAGCGCATCATTTAGGGTCGCGTCCGAATGCTCGGAGAAGGGATCTAGATTTTCGCGCAGAGTTCCTGTCAACAGTTCAGGCTGCTGGGGTATGATTGTGACGCTTGATCTGAGTGTTTGGAGGTTAATCGTTGCCGTATTTAACCCGTCGAAGGTTACCACCCCTTGGGTAGGTATGCATCGTAGAAGAGACAAGGTTAGCGATGATTTACCGCTGCCCGTCCGACCCACAACTCCAATTCTTTCTCCGGACTTAACTTCAAACGAAATGTCGTGCAACACCTATAAGCAGTGGAAGATGAGGACAGTTACTGGTAAACACGAAGAGTGCCCCACCTCAGGGCCGTCAGAGGAATAACGAGCACGAAGGTGTTCAACTTTGAGTGCGCCAGACGCGGGCCAATATGCAGGTGGCTTTCCAGCATCGGTGGCTTTTGGCTCTTGATCGATATTCATATATCCCTCGATACGTTCGAGACTAAAGCACTGAGTGAACCTCGCAACACACACGAGTCATGCTAGGGCAAAATACCTATTGCCTTGTACCTCGAATTCATTCAAACACCTGACTATTTGGAATCAGTCTCCGGGAAAATCTAACAAAGGGTGATCAACTCACTCCACCACAATATCATGCCAGAGAATCCAACTGCCATCGTTAAAGAAAAACCTGCATCGCTCGCCGTCCGGATTCCATTTCCATAAACCAAGTATAGAGCTAGACCAGAGGCGAAAATACTTCCAATGGCATCAATACGAATGCATACCCATCTAATACCATCAAAACACTGAGGACATATAAGACGCTAAAGAAATGATATGGCATACCGGTTGCAGTTATAAAACGTCCGTGCGGGCCTGGTGTATCCATCTATGCGTCTCAAACTCTCCGCTTTGAAGGGTCCTTGTGCCCCATAAGCTCGAATAGATGCTATATGGGCATGGTCAGTACTGAACCTCTGGGTTTTTTTTTGGAACCGAATTACTTAATCCAGCGATGGCAGCACCGAAATGGGCCAAGACGGGTGAGCGACGATTAGACATCTCCCGTTTGACAGAGAGTTGCGCTTTGATATACAGCTGGCCACAGAAACGACCAACGACGAAAACAGCGATACCAGGGAGTACAAAAACCGGCACAAAAAGAATGACAGCCGCGAATTTCATCATCAGAGCAATCGACAACTCGATCTGGCAAACGGTTTAGTCATTGACCTCAGCTCTCCATGCGGCGGCCACATACAACGTTACTGAGATATTCGCTGATAGGACCATCCACAGCTCGGATATCCTGAGTACATCGCGCGATAATGCGGGCTGTCGGAACTGTGTCCAGCCATCTGGTGGAAAACATCAGCGCGAACAAACATATGATGATACAACATACCGAAGGGTTGTACCGAGGACACTTGTGATCAGGTTCCGGTGTATCGTACGAGAGGCCTACGAGTTCTAACCAGTAGGTGTAAGGTACGATACGAGAACGAGGTGCTTACCTTAACAGATCCAAAGACATAGATCGCCGTGCTCACAGAATATGAAAGCATGATGCAAATGAGGATGAGGGCATACATGGACAAATAAAATGACACGGGAACAGCCCAGGGGGGATGCTGTTCATATTGCCAAGCCCAGTAACCCAAAAACCAGGTAGAGAGAGAGAGAATCAGCTCAGAGATGAACATGCCTGCTATGAAGGATATCCAGAAAACTATGCCGCCAAGACTGTAAATATACAGCTTAAAGGCCGGCCAGCTGACGTGACCCAGGGCAATTTCTTCTGCCATAACCAGCTTAGCGGCTCCGCTGTTATCCTTCTTGCCAGGCTCATCAATGGCTTCGTCAACCTTTTCAATTAATTCCTCCGCGTCCACGCCCACTTTAAGAAGTGCATCATCCTTGGTCAAGACTTCCGACAAAGTGCCTTGACTCGCGATGCGGCCATCAAGACCCACAGAGATG
Organism: Gomphus bonarii; assembly: GCA_003316585.1. Lineage (NCBI taxonomy): Eukaryota > Fungi > Basidiomycota > Agaricomycetes > Gomphales > Gomphaceae > Gomphus > Gomphus bonarii. The sequence goes on along the minus strand of QFEC01002571.1, from coordinate 17,755 downwards.
ACGAAATCAGCTATTGGAGCAACCATCGCGACGTTGTGAGTCTATTCCAAAATATCAATATTTCGGTATGTCAAAATGCATTGTAGAGAACCATACCACAAGGATCGTAGTCCGGCCTTGCAGCAGGTTTCCTTGAAGACATTTATCTACAACAAACCTCGCCGTATGTACGTCAAGTGCAGCAAGAATATCGTCCAGTAGAAGAATAGACGCGTCGGAATAAATAGCACGAGCCAGAGTAATCCTTGCCTTTTGGCCGCCACTGAAATAATTCAGGATCTAAAAAAAAAAAAAACTACTGGCTGGTCGAACACACCTTAAGGTTAAACCTTTCTCTCCCACTTCGGTTTCATCACCAGCGTCGAAAAGAGAAAGATCGCGCTGGAGGCCACATTGATATATGACTTTAATGATGAAGATAAGCTGCATTAATCTAAATGGAAAAACAATCAGGCAAACCTTTATCGTACCGCTCCTTTTCGTACGGTTTTCCAAACAAGATATTGTCCTAGATATATACATATAGTATTAGGAACCTGTATACTCGATGAATTTGACTTGCCTTGATGGTCTCGTTTTGCACCCAGGCTTCTTGCGTTGCATATGCAACTCCACCCTCGCGAGGTAGTCTGAAACCGGCATTTTCTCCATTTGGTTCGTAGTGCATTTCGCCTGAGAAATGGTCAACTATTTTATTACTGAAAGAGACTGGCCTTTACCTAATAAGGCCATGAGAAGGCTGGTTTTTCCGCTACCAGTAGGCCCGATAATTAGGTTGAGACCGTTGCGCTTGAAAAAGAGTTCTCCTTCAATGCGAAGGCGGTACTGCCGTCGAGGAGTCTCTGCGCCTTGCTCTTGTGCTCCGTCCCAGGAGAATGTTGCATCTCGGAAGCCAATTGTGGCAGGATCGATGGTTTCCGCAGGATCAACAATACTCTCCTTATTGTGATCCTGCAACGTGAAACGATCCAGTAGCTCCGTCTAGTTGAAAAGATCAGCCAGCGTATAGAATGAGAAGGATTATCTTTACATTCAGAAGGAAGTCATTTATTCGGTCCAAAGAAACCTTCGCTTCATTGAGCATAGTGATGAGACAAGGAATGAATGTGAGTGACGGAAGATTTTTCGTACCATTAATAAAAACGGGGACCAGGTAGAAAGTAAGATGAAGGGTGTCTTGCATAGTATCAAAGACAGCCATGCTGCTGAATACTATGGATGCCGACATGACCTCATTTTGCAACGTAGTCTGTCGGAGGGCGCTTAGATGAGTAATTCACAGCCAAACAACAATAAGAAGAGTCGCACATAACATGCATACGTGACCATCATCGTCAATAGTGGGAAGAAAAAGCTGGTGATATATGAGCATTCCGTTAGATGGCAGTGGACTTGAAACCATTCACTTGATGTTATTGTTTAGAAGACCGAGAAGTCGTCGTTTCTTCAAAAAATAAAGCTCGACATCCCGTTTCTCTGCAATCTGCTCATTCACTTTGGTTTCCCAACCAAACAGTTTCACCATGCGAATGACTGAGAGGGCTGTTGCGATGGTGGAGAGAATCAAAATCTGTTAGGTTTGAGGTCTGTGCATAACTTACTCTCCGTGACAGACTGCACACGTGCATCCGTCTAAAATAGGACATCTGCTATTCAATAAAAACGTCAAGGTGAAGTAGTGATTCACGGACCTTTTTCATCCTCTCAGCTTGAACATGATTCAAAAGCTTAGCGACATATCCTGGTAAAGGAATAGAAACCACCATGACACTCATGCCTATTATCGCGCTACGCCTCATGATTCAATACATTTCTCTTAGTCAGAGATCAAGCCATACCTCCAGCCCAGGATATGATATAAAAACCATACACAAATGACCAGCTGTAACGGACCATATAAAGCTGCAAGGTGAATTAGGAGTGTGTTTCAAAGAGGTACACGATGCTGGAGCTCACCTACGAATAAAAAGTCGCGCCCATCTGTGATATTGCCCAGATCCGTACTGATATAGTTGTTAATTCTGCCTACTAAGTTAGCGGCCTTCGCGCTAGCATCAGGGTTTGGATTGCCCAGCTGAGTGCTAGAAGAACTAGGCTCAGGGCTAGGTGTGTTTTTAGCTTTCATCTTTCCTTTGGCAGCAGATGATGGCAGGCTGAGTGTTGAACTATCACCGCTTCCTTCCAAAGTCTCTTCTCCGCTGTTAGAACTTCCGGCCTCAGCCTCAGTATCGACGATAGAGCGAGTGTCTGGGGTATTGGCCTCGGTGGTCGGCGTACTACTTGGTTTAGCTTCCTCTTTCATCCTTACTCGGAGTGCGTGGTCGAAGACGAGCTGTGTGAGTATTCCTTCTGTGCGGACGAGGATCCTTGTCTACATATATCTGTGTTACATACAATTTAAATTGACGATAAACAGAATAAACGTACAGCGAGAAAAATATAGTACTGCATGGCTATAGAACCCAACTTTTGTAACTCGTCAGCATTTAGGTAATCGCAGTAGGTGAATAAGGGCATACGTTTGGTCCAAGGAAGAGGCACAATATCCAAACCCACGGGCGCACGGGGGCACCCTGCCCGCTAGTTTCAAGATAGTCGAGAAGCTGCTTCAACGCGAACGGTGGCATAAAACCAGAAAGGCACTGAAAACAGTGCCAGACATGAGTTGAGATCATTAAATTGACACGATCTTACCTTTATTGTGAGCATGAAGGCGAGCCGGATATATTCTGAAGCTTGAAATAAAAGTAAATTGAGAATTCACCCCTTGGTAATGTAAACATTGTAATACGCACCAAAATAACGCATAAAACCCCAAAAGAGATGAGTCCGCTTCCGATGTATGTAGGGATTTAAAATCTGAAGGATACCCGTTAGGTTCTTGAAAGAATGCCATGATAAAACTTACTTTCTCGCTCGTCATTACTAGGTGCTCTGCTCTGTCGTAATCAGCCAGGGGGGGCAGAGACTCGTACGGGAGGTGAGGCACTCGCGCTGCCATCAAAATGATGGGATCCATGAACGTGAAGGTCAAGAACGACCACCATGATGCTGTTTGCTCAGTATTGACTTCCTTTGAGGGCCTCTAATCAAGGTTGGGATGAGAACAACGTTGATCAGTGACAAATATCTATATACCAATGGATCAACTGGGATGTAGACACGAGGTAAAGCCAATGGGATAAAAACTCCAACGAGCAAGGCAAGAGTCAGACGTGACCAGAGAAGCCAACCTTGGGTCCCGTCCATTGGTTTTGATGTATAGGTAGCGAGAGGAAATAGGTCACGGTGAGTATATACGGCCACAACAGCAAGCATGATGAGCGTCATGTGAGTCCTGGCGACTGAACACCATCTGCCATTAGATATCAGAACTATGAAAGCAAGGAGAGAAACGTAGGCCTAATATATCGTTCAATATAGTGTATTACTTTCAAAGGTAGTGATACGAACGTAAAGGGCAAGGTTTACAGCCTCGATCCATTTGTCGCCCTTTGTAGAGACAGTGGAACAGGACGTAACATTAGAGTTGTTCAGCCAGCTGTTCACACGCCATGTTTCTGACGGTCTAAAATGCTCCTGCCCATCGTTTTTGAAGTCGAGGAATGCAAGGATGGTGACGCCAACCAGAGATAACGTTCCCAGGAGGTTCAGGAACTTGCATGATATAGTGTGGACATTCTGTGCTTTGAACTGTTGCTGCAAATTGTGGAAAAAGCTGGATGAATCTTCGGAGGGGATTGATGACCGTCCTGGTGCGTCTCGATCCACAGATATTCTTGACCGTTTCCCAATCACGATAAATCCCTGTATAACGAGTAGAATAACAGCTAAGTAGGCGGGGAACAGAGGCTCATGGATCCAAAAGCTGGCATGCACAAATAAGCAAAATGCAAGGAAGCTTGACGAATACTGTAGTGAAGACTAACCAATGCCCGACGCGAATGTCAAGCATATCGACTTGAATCTCACGCATGAAGCTGTGTGATGCTGCGCCTTATATCT
>QFEC01002568.1:0-15469 GCA_003316585.1 Gomphus bonarii | reverse complement strand
ATCATTGCTCATTTCCCTCTTCCGCTCCTAAGTACTGAAGCTCTTGTCGTTGCTGATACCTTCCCTTACTACACTGCTGCCAGAGCCAGGCCAGGCCACAGGCCTGACCTGACCTGACCAAGAGAGACTGACACACAAAACAAACCGAAAAGACTAAGACACACATGGGAGGAGGTGATACCACACACACCAGCAGACAACACAGGTACACACTCTCTTTGCATGTGAGATAATGAAGGGGAAAATGAGAACAAGAATGAAGATAAAGGTAAATATATAAAAAAATTATGTTTTTTTTTTATGTTTTTTTTTGTTGATAATCAATGGGTTCATTTCCACTGCTCACACCTTGTCTCTGCACTTGCTACACCTCCAGCTGCTCCTGCACCTGGAACTGGCACCTCCACCTCCACCTCCACCTCCACCTGCCTCCTGCACCTCCACCTCCACCTGCACTTCCACCTGCCACACCTCCACCTGCACTTCCACCTGCCACACCTCCACCTCCACCTCCACTTGCACCCTTGCTCCTCCACCCACACCCCTGCTCCTCCACCCACACCCTTGCTCCTCCACCTGCACCCTTGCTCCTCCACCTGCACCTGCACCTGCCATTTTTTGCACCTGCACCTGCCATTTCTTGCACCTGCACCTGCCATTTCTTACACCTGCACCTGCACCTACACCTGCTGCCCCTCACTCCTACCCCTCCATCTGCATCTATGCACCTGCACCCACACCACCTGTGCCCTTGTTCATGCACATGCACCTCCTGCTCTCACTGGTGCACCACCTGCTGTCATACACCTGATACACTCACCATCATGCATGCTGCACACCCACATCTCACATACACCTCCTGCATCTGATGCATCTGATGCACCTGATGCACCTGACATCATGCACTTGATGCACCTGTACCCACACTCTCTCACACACTCACTCTCTCACACCTGCACACTCACACCCACCCTCTTGTACCCACATCCATCATTGCTGTGGTTGTGTTGTCACACCCACCATTACTGTTGTTGTGCTGTTGCACCTGCTGTTGGTAGTTGCTGGCATACTTGCCATTGCCGTCACTGTCACACTGTCACACCCAACCTACCTATTACTAGTCATAATTACAACCATGCCTCCTGTAGCAAACCAATCTGCAGGACAAAAGAGATGGAAGACAGCCAATGTAGCATCAACAGCAAGCCTCACCCAGCTAGCTGCAGGTAAAGAGGAGCTGAAGAAAAGGTTTGGCAAAGGACCAGCTATGACTGAAAAAAATATGAACAATGCTGGCAACAGGGTTATATGTGGTTGAAAGAACTTATGGAGTCTGAGGCTAGGACAGAGGTCCCTCCAGGATGTCCTGATCATGTTAATGGCAGCTTGTAACACTGGGCTATAGAAGATCTGGTGGGTGCATTTGACAAAAAGCTACCCAAGCCTCTCCCTGGATCCTGGCATTATTTATTGCATCCAAATTCTGGTGGGTGCATTTGACAAAAAGCTACCCAAGCCTCTCCCTGGGTCCTGGCATTATTTATTGCATCCAAATGCTTTGGGGAAGACTCATGTGGCCCTGCCACTGCTTGGCAGATCTATTCTGCATTCAAGATATTGTGGCATTAAGTATACGTGACTCTTCTAACCTTACTCTGTTAAAGGTTTCTAATGTAATGATAGTGATCCAAATGGCTGTCACCAGGGGTGCTGGGTCTGGGATGCAGAATGACAAGTTACTCATGGAAATCCAGCCTTGTCAACTAAAGTAGATGAAGTTATTTCAGCAGTAAAAAAATTGACAGAGTGCTGAAGGAACATGTTCCCATTCTTGTGCAATAAGCAAAGAATAAATGGGCATGATAATGGATTGGTCCAATGCACAGTGCCCTCCTATCACACTGTGAGAATTGGGTACACTCTCTAGAGAAGACTATTATAATTGCCTTCCTAAAGTGACAAAACATTATTTCATGTGTGCATTTGCAACAAGTGGCTGGACTATCTGGACCAGGTAAGCTGATTTTGAATCTTTTATGGTATTAATTGGCATTAATGTACATGCATTTCAGGAATTTTGAGCTTGCCAAGCTCCAATGCAGACATGTTCTTGAGGATGCCTGAATAGATGATAAGTATAAATTCCAACACCTCCTCATCACTTTGGAGAACTGGAAAGGCTGGCAAAACAAGCTAAGTAAAGAAGCTGATTTTCAGGGTCATCACTATGAGATACATCCACAATGTGAGATGCCTACCATTGATATGGAGTTCCACTTGCAAGAGCGGCTGGTATTCCTTCATGCATTTGTATATGGTCATGACCTTCAAGAGGCAGACTATATTTTCCCATCTGTAAATGCACAGGGGCTGGTTCAGCCTGGTTTACCTATCTCACATGATACCATCCAAAAATGGCTGGATGAGTTTGTTGCTGGTGCAGGTATCAAGCTTGGGACAATCTGTTTAACCACACACTGCTTTCATTGAGGTGGGGCTCAATATTGATTCATGTATGTACCAATTAGAAATTGTTGGAGCTTAGCTACCATTTGCTGGTGGGGTGGATGGGCTGAAGGAGAACATGTATGTGTTTTTCACCTTTTTTCCTTTAGCTAGAAACATGTTCTTATTTTTTTTCCAGCAAGATACACTCATAAAGTATCTCTTAGATGAACTTTACTACTATGAAGAAGGCCACAGTGACTCCCTCTGCCCTATCCCTAAAGAGACTGGCAAATCTTTCCTTGGTGAGCAATCAGAGGAGGAACCTGCAACAAAGCAAGAGGTGCAGGTAATTGTCAGCACACAACTTGAGACTATGGTATCAAGAATTGTTGAGAGATACCATTCACTTGGAGAAACAAGTCCCAATGGACCTTCACCACACTGGCATGGAGAACACAACCCACCTGTCACTACAGGATCAGCTGCAAGTGGCATTGAGCCTTCAACTATCACACCCACCTCCCAGCATGGCATGATCCCACCAGGGATTTGTATACCACCATTGCCATGTTTGGGTCCCCTGGACATGGGCTGGAAACAGATGGTGTGTGACTGGGAAAAGCTGATCTCTTCCATGGCCATTCCATCCCTCTCAAGAATTGGGATCCAGCCTGGTATACTGGTGGAAACTGAGAATGCTTTGGTGTGCAATACAGATTTCACAAAATGATCACCATCAAATTTCTGAATGTGTAAGCAAATATTCCTTTCAGCTTTCCTTTCTCCACATAAGGCAACTAAATAATATGTTAACTCACTAGGTGCAAGGGAGATGAGGCTGAGTTCCTACCCAAGTGACCAGTTGTAGACACTGGAGGTCCCACTGCCCTGCTGGAGGTGATGCACAAAGCACAAATCCAATCCAAAACTGCTAAGCCCCCAAAGTGGAAGGCCAGTGCCATGGTTAGCTAGGCTAATTACAACAATGAATTATATAGTGTACATACCTAAATGTGACATTAAATATATTAATGCATCTCACATATGGGTTTGGACATGTTATTTACAGATGAGACAGATGAGAGAGATAATGAGGCAGATAACATTGGTAGTTGTTCTGGTGATGAACATGCAAACACAGATTCTGAGTACACTTTCATTGACCAGAAGACACTGCCAGATAATGAAGCTGATCATCCTGTTGATCAAAGTCTTGCTCCAGCCTTAAAATCCAGGTGCTCCAAGAAACCAGCATCAATAGAACTTAATTGCATATAGGAAGGATATTGGTACAGTGAATGCACTTGCACCTGCTGCCATTGCTCCTGCACCCACCCCCCCTCATGCCCACACCTGCACCCACACCTGTACCTGCTGCTGCCACTGCCCTTGCTCCTGCTCTGCACCTGCACCTGCACCTACACCTGCACCCACACCCACTGCCCTTGCTCCTGCTCCTGCTCCTGCACCCCCACCCACTGCCATTGCACCCCTGCTTCTGCACCTGCACCCACACCCACTGCCCTTGCTCCTGCTCCTGCTCCTGCACCCCCACCCACTGCCATTGCACCCCTGCTTCTGCACCTGCACCCACACCCACTGATGCTACCCTTGCACCCACACCTGCCACTGCCCTTGCTCCCACTTCTGCACCTGCACCTGCCACCACCACAATCAATCTGATTTTAGCACTATTGAACTACAACTCATACCCCATCCTCTTGCCACCTCTTTTTTCTTCTAGAGTCTTTTCTGTAATTAAGAGTGATTGGGGAGTGGGGAGTGATTTCCTGGCTAAGGATAGTAGTCTGAGAGTTGGTTGGAATATTCATTCTGGAGTATATGCTATGTTATTTGCCTGTGGATGTCTAATGACTTGGACTGGTGGATGTGGCCCTTTAGCACCTGTACTGAGGGGTTGGCTCTGAGTTCTGTGAAAAGTGTAAATTTGATAATAAATTGAATACAAGACCTGTGTGCTCAAAATGTTGTGAGACACTTCTGATAGTAACTAGTAACTTCTCTGAATTTATTCAGGTCTTGAATGACAAGCCTTCGGTGAGAATCACAATTTTGATGTAAGCTAAATGCTGGTGAAGACAAGGAGTGATTCAGGCTTTTTGGCAAGAAAAACTAATTTTGTACTAGCTTCCTATAGTACTATTTATACAGTTTTTCAGTTTTGACATGTTGTGAGTGAGAAAAAAGAGAATGAGCTGCTTTGGGATAGACGCATCGATGCTCTGTGCTATACATATCCATATCACTGTGTCATGTATTTTTGTCCCATTTCCAATTGGTATCCCTTGAAAAAGCTATATGCTTCTTTTTGTTGTGTGTTTTTGTTTTTGTTTTGATCCCTTTGAGTCTGGTTCTGTCTGTTGGTCTCTATGAGGTAGCTGGCGCTGGTGATTGTATATATGTGCCCCTTTTTCTCTTCTCTCAGTTCCTGAATCTTCCAGACCTTCTCCATATTGTTGCTATCTTTCTTCTCTCTCATTTCCGTTGTCTCTGCTATCTCCATGTCCTGCGGTTGGTCTTGTATCCCTTTTCCATTCCTTCCATCTCCTAGCTGCCTGGGCACTTTACTGCCCCAGAGGCAAAACACCATAGCCACATACTATCTAAAATGTTCTGTAGCTACAAGAAATGTATGTAATGGTTAGATATTTTTTGTAGATCCTTAGGAGCTCTGTCTAGTTTTATTTCACACACATATACTGGGTGTGGGTGTCAGTGTTCTCTAGTTATTTACTTTTCTATGTCTTTTATCTATTCTGTGCCAAAGAAGTGTCACTCTCTTATTTACAACATTTTCTCCATCCTGTATTAGCTTGAACACAACCTTGGTGTCACTGTACATGTATAGTCTGCAAGCATGCCATCAGGTTCACTTTAAAGCATGACTGAGAAGCTCACATAATATGCAGGTTGCTGATTTGCCATCTCTTCCTGCTCTCCCAGTTTTCTTGGTAATAACTATGACTCATCAATATGCAGGTATGCAAATTGTGAGTGTCTTACCCATCTAAGGACATACATAGGTAGGGTGTGGTGAATGAAAAAGTGCACTGGCAAACAATTTGACACCAATGCAAATAGGCAAAAAAAGTGTATGTCAACTACCATCAGCCTGTGCATACAACAGAGAGAGGTATGGAAAGTTGTCTGGGTTTTCCAAGACTTCTGTTCACTCACTGTCAATGCCCATTCCAAATGCAATCTTGACATCAATATATTGGGTTAGGAGGACTGTCACATAAAGAATGGACTCACTGTGGACCATGATGATATTGCACTCTCAGGACTGCTGTTTGTCTTCTACTGACATCTGCATGTGATAGTGTTTTGCCTTCAACCCATGCTTTTCAGATCAAATGTCATTGAAATATGAACCAGTTTATCAGAAACCTAGCCTCTTGAAGCATAGCTCAATCTAAACCCACTTCCTGTCCACTGAGAGCTTATCAACAGTGTCCAATCAAGTGCTCATGTTATTTGTCAACATCATTTGTAAATATTCCAGTGGGTACTAGTAGCAGTCCAATAAGCAGGATGTACAGCATTATACATAGTTAATATCATGGTTTCATAGTCTGCCAAAAGACTTGGAGATATGACACAGTTTGACCTGGTTGGTGGAAACAGAGGAGGTAAGGAGGTACAGGAAGGTTGCAACTCCTGGAAGAGATTATTCAGAGAGAGGATAGGTAATCCTACAGAGACATTGATTTCTACCTTTGTCACTAACAGCTTCCAAGATTTTTCAAATGGATTCCCCTCAGTATTCATTGTTTTCTCATCTGTAATTACTAGTCTTAATTGATTCTTTCAAGGTTTGCCATGATTGTACTGTTGATAATTCCCTTAGCCAAATGGACAGTTCTAGGATGTTTATAGAATCCTCCACTCAGCATGGCATCATTGTTTGGTGTTGAGCATTTGGATGGTACACTTGATGGGGAAGAAGACAAGGAAGTTGAAGAGGAGAAATTGTCAGCAGGGATGTTGGTGATGGATTTGGTCAGGGGTGAGTTGTTGACATTTGCTGAGGATTTAAAGTTGAGGTAGTCAGATTGGGTACATGATAGCTTCTCACAGTTTAGTGGAAATTGTCCTTGAGACATGGGAGAATTGTGTTCTGAAGGATAATTGGAGACACCAGGAGGATAACTGGATATGGCTTTATTGAAAGTTTTAATGAGAAAGCAACTGAAGAGAAGAGGAAACACACAAAGGGTAGTTGGTGACAGAGTCTGTCTTGCAGCTGATTTAAGTTTGTAGTGTTCTGGGCAACTGGCCTCCATATGAAATTGTGTCACAGGGATAGGTGATGGGACCAGATGAGCATGATGATTGCGATCCTCAAGGTTGTCCTGTGGGAGTGGCACAAGGTAGTCTTGAGGTAGCCTTCTAGAATCCAAGAGCAGTGAACTTGTCCCAGACTGTTGAATGGCAAGGAGGTTCCTAATGACAATTCCCAGTACTTGCTGTGCACATGTAGTTGGACTTGGAAGCTGAAGGAACTCTTATCCATTAGATGGTTATTTGAAAAGCAATGTTATGTACATAGTGAAAAAATTTTAAATTATCACATGGACCTCTGTCTGTGTACCCCTAATAGTGATTGATGGCAGGTGCACCCACCCAGGATACCTGGTTTCATTTTTCCAGCCCATAAATTTATGCATAAATCTGGCATAAATATGCTTCTGCTACACTTACCTCCACTTACCAGCCACTTACCCCATAAATTCCATGCTTGCAGATCCCTGCTCACTGGGAGACCTTGCTCTGCCCTGTAGCTGAATGAGCTGTGCAGGCCAAAATTCATAATTTTTTTCCCCTCACACCTCTCACTGGGGATGTGTATGCTCCCCATTTGGGGACTAAAACAGTTACACATGCCATGTTCAGACCATTCATGGGCTCATGTGTTATATAAAATCAATGAAATGAATGGGGTGAAGCTAGGTATACTAGGCAACATAGCTACGTGTCCTCAAGAAAAAAAGGTTGGTAGGGAGGACTGGTGGGCAGGATCTGACCCAAGTGCCCAAGCACCCTGAAGTGCCAACCAAGTGTCAATAGGGCTGGCCAAAGCCCCAGTCCAGGCTCATTTACAAGATTTACCCACAAAGCACATAAATTTTCCCTAAGGTAAGCATACTTACTGCAGCTCCTGGGGTTATCTCACCTGGTTAGGACATTGAAGTGTAGACTATTGAGAAGAAGTGTACTCCCAAGAGAGAAATCAACTGAAAACAACAAAAACATAGTAGTATCCATTTTTTCTGGGCTGTTCTTGATTATCTTGCCCCTGTTTATACAGTCCTGATAGTACACATGGGCACAGAGGGCATTTTTTTATTCTAATATGGAATCTTACCATTTTCTGTTTGTTATAACCAAAGAGAGCTTCCATATCAATAATGTACAAGTATCTATAGTAGTACCTCTAAAAGATCAGTCTGCATAACCTACTATACTCACTTTTCTGTTAAGTGCCCTCATTGTTACCTGATTTGCAAAGGAACCAGGTTACTCATTGTCCATGTTTTGAAACCCAAGAAAAAGTCATAAAAATTTGGTGTTATTAAAGTCTAGTCAAGTTCTTAGACTTCTATTCAATAAATAATAAAAGATACCTGCATAGCCTATTTTAATGGAGAATCCAATTAAGAAACTATACTCCAGAGAATCAAGTTATCAGATATTGCAAAACTATTGCAATAGAGATTAGTTTTACCTCAAGTAGCTGTGTAAATATTTATAATTGGCACAGCTTGATTCAACTCACATGTCTGGATGACATGCAATAATGTTAGCTGGTTTGTCTGTGTCTTAACTCACGGGATTGCATGAAAGAGTAAATAAATGAAAGTAAATTAAATATTGGTAGTAGGACTTGTCTGATTTTCTTCCAGATATAATATTGTGCTTATAACCTACTATGTCAATTCACGCGCAAAGTTTAGGATCGCGAAGCACGGTCCACATTACCTGGAATTACTCTAAATTTTATAATAAAGTCGCCGAATTTTAAATTTATATATTATTTTCTCCAACAGTTTCATTTATTTTTTGGTGAGTCGTCAATGCGAGAGAAATTGTGCACTCCCACGGATCCGATTCCACTGCCTCGGATGGAGCCGACTGTCGAGATACCGACGATAAATCTGCTGCAAGTCTACTCTACAATTAAAGAACAAATCCTCTCTGCGAGTTTCGGATTCATATTACCGCTACAGTTGCGGTCTCACGTAGACAAACGCGGCAACTTCGAGAACAAATCCACACTTCTTGCATATAGTTGGGGTCATTCATTCGGATAAGGCGTGAAAATGACTTCTGTTGCGTAACGGGATGCTAGCACAACCATCGTAATGAGTTACTACCACAACTGAGTGGCTTTAAGTTAGTCTGTGTAGTAGCAGGATTCCCAACCCAAGTGCTTCCATCTTCGTTGTTGGTATAAATTTAGCTGAGTATTAGTGCCGAGACGGGCTGTCATAGTAACATGAAGAGCTGGGCATTTAGCTAATCGAATCTCGCACACTCACTAGTGCTTCGTGTACTCTCCCTTCTGTGGAGCTGTTAGTTCACACACGGAGATGAAGCATTAAGGTCGGCGATGCGTGCCTCTATAGCCCGAGCCTTTGTGTGTTCCGGATCGGAATTGGTTGGAATATTGAACATGGATGCCACAATTCTAAGTCGTGGATGATATCCGAGTGGTATCTAGTAAGTGGACTACACTTTGTGATGAACTACTGATCCGATGTTCCCCAGACATAGACTCCGGTTATCCAAGGTCGATATACATAAAATTGGTTGAGAGTGTTCCACTTGGTCAATGCTCTAACATCTGACGTGCTGTTGTGACGGCTTCCAGTCATCCCTCGAGAATTTTATCCCGTGTTTTGAACGCGGGTGAAATTTCGAGTTTCACGGGACTGTAAGAGATGAATCTGGAATGGTAACCTTGTTTCGTGTGATGAACCGATTCAATTTCTCATCGCTTAACGATTAATTCCGAAGCTTCGGGTATCGTGAGACTGATGCTAAGGATCCATTTCAAATTAGCCATACGCTGATGATATTTCGCACTGTGGCTTCTCAGAAGAGGGTTTATATTTGCTATCCAGTTCTCCTCTGAAAGTCGATACCAAGAGTTCCATCTGGTTGGGTGATATTGGAAGTACATATTTTTTGCCTGAAAGGACACTCTCATCTGGCTATGGCTGCCTCCTGTCACCCATCGTGCTATTAGTGCAGATACTATCTTCGTCGCTCAGAACACACGGTATCTGTCTCTCACCCAGCCATTAATCTTATAAAGCCCTCACGTTCTCTCTCTATGCATCGGCCTCTCCCATTCCAACGCACAAACCACTCCTTCTCAAACTCACTCGTCAGATGTCATCTCAGCAGAGCACTCAAGCCTTCGTCCAGATGGCGTCAGATAAGTGAGAACCTTAAATTGTTTATTTTTGGAAAAGCTTATGATCCGGACAGTTTGGCTTATACCTATGTCGTGGTTGCTGCCCTTTGTAAATCCCGGAGTAAATTTTTGCGGGGCCTCGTTGTCGTCTAACCGCTTCAGATAGCACTTCTCGTATATGATGTGCTCCTCTGGAAGAAAAGGTTTAGATTAGGATCGGTGTTCTACATTTTGGCGCGCTATGCACCTATTGCCGACGCTATAACGATAATAATAATAAATCAACTCCCAAACCCAGCTATCAAGGTGAGTAACTCTACACCATAAATTGTAGAGAGCTCATATATATGAGTCTAGTAAGACTCTCATGATATTTTACACAAAATCTAATGTCAAAACAGCCTATGCAACAACTTAGCTAACTTTGATGATAGTATGGCTATTCTATCTCTTATAGGAATTCAAGGTGACAGTTGCTTTCATTTCCCACTCACAAATTTATATATTTTTTCTTCTAGGAATTTTAATGGCACGGACATATGCCATTTCCAGGTTTAAGAAACTAACTGTTTCGGTCCTTGGTCCTTTGTTTATTGGCAGCGTTGGATGCTCTGTGGTATGTATTGCATGTTCTCCCTTTGCCATGATCGTTAAAATTTGTGCGGCATTTCATAGTTTATTGCAACAAGAGACAGCTGTGCACCAACTGATACGGTGCTGAATGAGATTATCTTGTAAGCAAAGTAGTTTGTATTCCATCACATGTCCATTCAGATAATTTTCAGGAGTGAAGCTTCCCTCTTTTGATTTCTGTTTGTTTTTTTTTGCTCATGCATTTTCTAGTGGTCACCATTAATAATGTACTCCTGATTATTTTCGACACAGTAGTTGTCGCAGTAACACTTGCCAATTCCTTGGGGAACTTGAGGCAATTGAGAGAGATCCAAGGATTTCACATGAAGTCACTAGCTGGAGTTCTCATCAAACAAAGTACGTTTTCCAATATTGTAGTTTTTTGTCTTGGCTCATTATTATTAAGGTTTGCTACGATACGGGTATTTGTTTTATGGCCGGTGTCGTCTAAAAGCAAATTCTGATCTTCAGTCAGATTTGTGCTGGTAATAACACTAACATCTACCATCTTAACGAAGGTAGTACTCAATGACATCTTGCATATGGGTGGCTGAGCAATTGTATCAGGTTTTAAGAGTGAATGACTCCCACAATTTCTTTGAAAATGCATTATAATTGGATTTAATCAGTCTAGCATTGCCGACATCCTTCTTCCTGTGCAAAACAGGTCAGTTGCGCAATGCAAATATTTCAGTGACTTCACTGATACTGCACCTAGTCTTTCTTCCATCATCATCTGTCGCATTCATTTGGGCCTCCTAGATAAGACTGGACAACCCAATGACAGCACCTATTCGTCTAGCTACCCCGTAGGTAGCTTCCATGCAGCTACGCGACGGGTTCACAATGTTATCATGGACGAATTCGGTGATTTCAGCGTCAACGAGTCATTTGACACTAGAAGCAAGCGGCAAGATCATTCCGTGCATGATACAGATTTCATCGACCTCGATGAATATCCTTGGGCGAGAAGGAGTTTGGGAGAACTTGAAAGTGCCCCTTGTGAGGTGTGTCTAAGTTCGGGTGAGCTTTCTTTTCGATTATGACGGGTTGTCGCAGTCCCATCTGCTTATTAAATATTGCCTTTAGACTTGGTTACCCAAGTTTAAAGCAAGTTGAAAAGGATATCGTTACTATCACGATACAAGATCGGTATGGTGGGGAGATCAATATGGGATATCATTATTGATCGTAAACTTGCGACGGAGGTCCATATACAGCTTAGTCACTGATACCAATTATACCCATGATAGTGGCCACTGTATGCGTTTTCTAAATACACGCCCTATGTCCAGGAGCATGGGGCTAAATTGGCATCCTCTTACTATGAAAAATAGGTCAATCCGCTGGGAGTGCGTAATTTTATCGTGGTTCTGCGGGGTGAACGAATCCTGACAACCTTACATTATATCGAGAATAATGATTGCATCTTAAGCTTGTTCAAACGGTCAACCTAGCACTCGTCAGGATAGCTTTCCGAACTCAAGTATCAAACCTATCCCAAACATCTTATTACACAACAAAATTTCAGCCATGAGAGAACAAGAATATTCCACGACTCTGTATACATGAAAAATAATAATTTAAACACATCTAATCACTTCAGGATTAATCGCTGTAAATATCAAATACCATAATTGGGATATTCTAGAGTTGCGTCCATGCTGAATTTGTGGCTTTCAGGGTGAGTTAATGGGGAGAACGCCGTATCTTGGCATGTGCTGATCGTATGCTCTACGCTCAGTTCTGCTTGATATATCCTGCCCTTGAGCTGCGTAGTTTTATTTACGAAAGCGATACCATCAAGTCATCGATGCCTAGCTCCATGGCTCAAGCCTGTTCAACGACATGTTCCCAGTCTTTCCTCTTGAATTTATCTGGAATCTTGAATATTAAATCCATAAATATTACCCCCTGATCAATATCAAGTCGCATCCAATAAGTGGATTATTTCTGTGGCGAACTAACTGATTAATCTGATGTTCTCCAAACATATGTTACTCTTTGTCCAGAAGCACTCCAGTACCGGAGCGAGCTGAGGCAGTGAGGAATCGGCACCTTGTTGTAAACCCAGAATTTGCACACTATTTGCTTCGCATTCCATAGTAATGGATTACAGATGACTTGTTCAAGTCACCATTCTATCTGCATCGAGATGAACAGTCGGTCATAGCCTCTGATACCTATTCGAGATCCGGAAAACAAGTCAGGAGCAGAAAAAAAAAAACCTTTCTGCTTGCTTGAACACGGATACTTGCTTTGTTGTGGGAAGTGATGCTTTTATGGAAGGTAACTATTTTAGATGATTTCATGGGATATTTAAGAGTACGTTCATAATGTCTAAAATTATTTTAGTAGTGTATTATTTAATAGAATATCCATTGTATCCTGGTTATTCTGGCATAGCCTGCTAATTTGATACTGTAATGCTGGTACTGGGGGATTGGCATGTTGTTCCAAAATGTTTGTAAATATTGTATAAATAAAGCCCTTCTCTCTATATGCTCAAAAACTGATAAGCAATGTCAAAATTCTATCAACAACCTATCTGAATGGTTTCAGAACTCAAATGATGAGCCCGACCAATGATTCCCAATAAGGAAATTTGACAAAGCACCAAAGAGGACAAGGAGCATATACATTGTATAGACTAGAGTACTTACAAACTGAGCAGTATTTATACAATAAATACATAGAAAATGTCCTACATCATATGTGAGAGAAAAAGGGAACTCATCTACTTTGGAATGGAAGTGGTAGATTTCTGCATTCATGTGTGAATGGGTAACCACATATCTACTGCTAGGATTATTGGAAACCTATTTTTGTTTGGATACTCTTTTTCCATCTTTTTATTTATATTCTCTTTATTTTTCTTGGGTCTTCTTATCAGCACTCTGTGCTATGCAAGTCTGATAGTGGTAGATAGTACATATATATGCCCCTTTATCCCCCTCCCTTGTATCTTCTGACTTCAGTCTCTCATGGGATCTATGAATATTTTTTCCTGATCCTTTCCTTCTCCTCCTGTGTTTATCACTCCAATAGTATTCTCTACACTGATCCCACTCCCTCTATCCCTCTTCCACTTGGACACTTGTCTGCTTACCCAAAATACAAGTAAAATATTCATGGAATCATGGAATCACACATGAATACTGTGATCTCTTTTGTCAATTTCTTTTCTTTTTATCTACTCTTATTTCCCATACATATACCTGCTATTCTATTTACTTTCAGTATATTTTTGGAATTTTCTGTCATTCTACGAGCTAAAACAATATGAAATCTGGCTCTGATGTATTTGTAACAGATGCTGATTGCCCTTGCCCATTACCCCCCATATCACTGCATTTGGTGATTTATGGCCATACTTAGATTTTTGAAATTATATAACACTGAGGATTAACTGAAAATTTTCCTTAGTGTTTCTGTTAAGTGCATGTGCACATGCCCTTGGTTCAAGTGTTCAGCTGGGTCCAATGAGCCAAGGCAGACATAGTGTCAGCTTCAACATACTTGTGTTGCACCTACCTAGCTATCTGTGTCACTGGATTTGGATGGGAGTTCAGTGGGTTCCTGAGATTGTCAGTACCAAACAGTTGGATGATGGACTGAGAGACTGATAGCATATGCCTAACTTAGTTGATAATCTGAATGGAGAATACATACATGGAACTAATTACTTATATAGAAACAGCATTACCATAAGGTATGCAACAACATTGCATAAGGCATGGAAACCAGAATGGATACAAGAATAGGTAAAATGTAGGGGGTGGGCATACATGCCTGTACATGGACTGAGGGTTACTGAAGTGAAGTGAATGATTAAAAGGGAATAGAACAAAGTAGAATGTAATGAACTGAGCCAAATGTACTTATACAACTTGTAAGTCTGTAACTTGTTATATGGGATGCAGGGACTTCAGTTGGTATGACCAAGTGAACCAAGGTTTGGTAGATCATACTTTGACAGTTTCTATCAATCCTCAGGTGAGTAGCTACCTGTTGTAATGAAGAGTGTTCTAGGGGCAGGGAATTGTTTCTAAACTAAGATTGTTAATCTCAGAATAGACTGGAGTGTTTGTTTTGGAATGTATGCTATGGAATTCATCTGTAGGTGTCTGATGACCTGGGCTGGTGAATACAGCCCTTTAGTGCCTGTTCCAAGAGGTGAGCTCTAAGTTCTGTGAAAATGGAAATTCAATATCAAATGGAATACAAAACCCAGTGCTCAAAGCATTGTGAGACACTTCTGATAGTAACTAATAGCTTCTCTGAATTTATTCAGGTCTTGAATGATGAGCCTTTGGTGGGAATTTGTCAGGGTTCAGTTTGTCAGGGTTCAGTTTGGAGTTCATTGTCAGTTCATTGTTTCCTGTTTATGTCTTTCCATGCCTTTCCATGCCTTGTGTCTGCAGATTACATAATGAGCACTGGGCTAGGGTATATAAGTGTGACTGGTGTAATGGTTACCCCTCAGCTTGATCTCTGAGGATTACCACTACACCAGGTGGAAAACCCCCTATCAGCTCATTAATATTGGATTATCTTGTTGTTGTGACTTTGTCAATAGTATCACCCTCACAGAAGATCAAGCCCCCCTTCAGACAACCTCACACATCTTTTCCATCAGTTTCCACCTCATATCATGTCTAACCAAATCCCAGAAGGATATTGGGAGTCCCTGGGTGACCCTGGGATTGCCCTCAGAAACATGTTTACCGCTCAGGCAAACCAAGTTGAACTTCTAAAGCACCAGAATGAAGTGCATCAAGACCAGTTGTGGGCCATGCAGAGCGATATAACCAGTGCTGCCTCAGCCGCAGCAATTGCAGCAACCCAGCACTTGTCTACCCACATCCCTGCACCCAGCCCCCCTTCTGTCAGGGTTCAGTTGGAGATCACTGTCAGTTGTTGTTTCCTGTTTATGTTCTTCTA
>QFEC01002559.1:9415-35270 GCA_003316585.1 Gomphus bonarii | reverse complement strand
ACACAGGACCAACACCACCAAGAAAAGGTCAATGTCTACACAAAAAGAGCCACCCACCCAAAGCAGACATCTTTGAGCTGGAAGATCAGGAGCCCAAGCTGGGCACCACACCTATTCTCTCCAAAGTCAAATCCCACAGATTGATGTTCCATCACCTACAACACCCCCAAGCTCACAGAAAATGATTCTAGAATCACCTTCATGGCCCTCACAACCTAGTGCACTACCCACACCCTCCTCATCACTGCTGACATGCATTGGCAGTTTCAAACACTGGGAAAGACTTAGTATGGGCCATCAGGATGGAGATGGGTAAAGAGTTTGATTGGGCCAAGTGAAGCTAAGAGCTCCTATGGGCCAGGTGAAGTTCTGGCCCAAGCCCCTGGGAGGAAATAATCCACTGGCCCCAAGGTCCAGCCATCTATGGAGAATAATGATGGGCCAAATTTACATGCTGTCTCACCTATGCCTGCACCTGGCAATAAGGTGAAGCAAAGCAGGGGAGAAAGCACAAGTGGACTAAAATCAGGCTGGTTTTTTCAGACTGGGCAGGGCAGCTGGGGCTGAGAAGGATGATGCACCACCAGCTGTCCAGACAGTCTAACTGACCCCTTATAAAGTGCTGTATCTCTGTGTTAGTTTATAGACATATAATTCTTTTGAGTGCTTTCTATTGATTATACATGATAATACTAAATATTTTCTCCTGTATTCATATGATCACTCCAATGATTCCTATTGATTTCTTTAAACTGAAACAATGCCTTGTCAATAGAAAGTACCATTGAGCATCTGTACCCATCTCCTTTTAAATTGAAGTGTGTGATGTTTTGTGAGTCAAATAATATTGCCTGATAATTGGTTAATTCCCATACAATACCAAGTTCTGCAAAACATAGTTGGCCATCATCCAATGGTTTTTTAGAATGATCTTTAGCTGGGCCAAAAGGAACGACCATACAACGTGAGCCATCCATTAGATCCTTGTGTGCCTCTGTAAAAGCTTGGATGTTTAGGACTAGACTGGTAAATGGATAGCCAGGTAGTCCTAAAGCATCTGGGACAATAGAGGCAATACATTCAATCCTTTCCCACTCTTCAGCTAGGTGTGATTTCATCTACTCCAGTATTATCAATAAGTGTTTAAAAGTAATATCAAATGCATACCTCTTATAAAATTGGTTCCAATATCTTTTCAGGAATATTTCTAAGATGTTCAATAATCTCAGAGTTTTCTTCCATTTCCTTTGAAGAATAGGGAACTCTTTGAGAGTGATTGACCTTAGATACATTCTTCTTGCAAAGTGTTTCAGCAGGAATTGTAATAGGAGCATTCTCACCCTAGATACTATTAGTGAATATAGAATAGAATATAAGAAATAAACTTATCTTTTCCCCATACCTGGAATAAATAGTGAAATGATATAATGGGAAATCATAACCAGGCTCTGAACTATTGAACACCTCATCCAGATCTATAATCTCAGCTAATATTTCAAAGAGACATTTAGCATCATCTGGGACTGTATTTCCAGCAAATACAAAAGTAAGAGTATTACCACTCTTGCCCTTGATATGAAGATGTTCACTTGAAGGTTATTTTCAGAAAAGTTAAGATAGTAAAAAACTCAAAAATACATATGTTGCTACAAGTTCAGGAGGAACTCTGATATAATGCTTATCAGACTCAATATCTAGTGTAGTGGATTCAAGCTGAGATAGTAAGAAGGTGAGTTCATTATTGGTATTTGCATATAAAGAAAATACTCACTGCAGTTTTAATTTAATCCAAAGAATTTACTGTTATAGATTCTTCTGCTCTGGTATTCTGCTCAGCTGTATACTCTGCCCATTGCTTGGCATTATATTTTGTTTTTCTTGAATCAAAAGTAGAAAGTTGAGAAGAAATGACATGATATTTTTGAGAAAGAGTCAGTGATTTTGTTTGATTTTCAGGAATTTCAGATTGGTTAGATAATGGTGGTGAGCCTGAAGGGTGTGCCCAATGTATAAGATCAATGTGCTGGCTTCCTTGAGGCCAGTTCTCAGGCCATAGTGTGAAATCTCTTTTTATGATGTTAAATTTTATAAGATAGATTAAAGATGACTAGTTATGAAATACTATAAATTACTCACAGGGTTGGAAAGTGTTGTTCAAAAAATGAATCACTTTTTAGAAATGTTTGTATGATTGAGATTGTGAAAAAGATTTAGAGTTATTTTCTGAGACCAAGCATAAAGTTGCTGAATCAGAGAATTAGTCCTTTTTCTCCACACTATTACAAAAATAATGAATAGTGTAATGTGAAAGAGGATAGAATCAAATTTGCCTGAGCTTTGAAGATCACGAATAGTATCACAAAACCAAGTAATATGAGATTCAGAGCAATGCTGAAGAATGTGATAAATTCCTCTGTCCTAACTGATAACTAAAAGCATATAAATGCTTTCTATAAATTTGAATAAGTATTATACATGGATAAGAGTAGGAAATACTAACCAGCTGAACAAATATAAGCAAGTCTGTTACCAATTCTCCACCATTTCATAACTTCCTTAACTGTGAGTTCTGAAGTAATGTTTGCATCTTCCAACCATGATTTAGCAACTCCTTCTTTGTAAAGTCTTTGGTTAGCTTTTTCATGGCTAATAAAAGAATATTAGCTAAATAAATAATTTATATAATTGTTGCACACCTGGTTAATTCTAAGCCTAGCTTGAGAAGAACTATAGCTTTCCACAAATCACCACCTTCACCTAGAGCACTAAGCATTCTAACCCATTTGACCACATTACATGTTGGTCCAGATAGTTGGAGGTTTGAAGGGAAGGAGCATTTGCCACCAAGTTCTGTCAGAAAATAATTGAGGCTTGGTGACTGGTCCAGAGGAGTATTTTCAGTAAATTCCAAGATAAGATGCATTGCTAATGAATCAGGATTTTTGTCCTCACAAGGATGGTCAATTTCAACCCAATTGGGAGCTATTTAATCAGCACTGAGATGGGCATCTGAACATAAAGGTGGCATTCCTTTGGTCTGAACACCTCTGGCCTTTTTTGATCCCTTTCTGCCTTTAGAACTCCTGAGAGGTATTTCTGCAAAGGAAAGTTCATCCCTAGGAGCTCTCTCTCTTAGAGATATAGAGGATACTTCCTCAGAAGTAGGCTGGGATTTCTCTGTTTTTCTGCATGTATTTTGAGTAGTTTCTGATGGTGGAAGTAAATGCTTTTTGGAATGGTTGTTGGTAGAAGTAGAAGGTTGAGGGAGGATGATGAGCAGTAGCTAGCTGCCAATTCGTCCTTTGATAGACACTCTTTCCAGCATTCCCCCAACTGCCTTCGTGCCCTATCCCAGTTGGCACCAAACACTCTGCTGTACAGAGCATGATGCTATCACAGATGTCAAACTCATGTGCACATGCACCTAGATGCATCTCTCTGCACAGAAGGATGGACTCAACCAATAAACATTGCTCCAAAGCTCGCTCTGCCCAAAGTCAGAGATGACACAACCTGCATAGGATGAGCATCCAAAAAGTGCAATATGTAGATGACACAAAAGGGTCTCACTTTGTGATTGTCCAGGGTGGAAAGCTCTCATTTCCACCACTCATGCCACTAAGCCTGCGCAAAGCATCAAGTCCAATTTCCAAAAATTCTCAATGGAAAGCCACATACTGGTCCACTTCTGGGCATTGTTCAAGCCATAGTATGATCCTTTGGATGATGTTGAAGGTGTGGCAGGCTCCATGACAAACCCACACCCTTGGGGTTCAATCTCTGGGAGAGATTGTAAGGAATCAGGTACAGAGGAAAACCAAGGATCTTTGATCACATGCTGGAGAGTCTTGATTGCCTCCTGGATCTCTCCATGATTGATCTGCAAGCACACCACACATCAACACAAAGTGGTGGCAATCACATTTAGGGACTCACCTGGAGGACATCTAGCATAGTAACCTTTCTACCCATTCAAAAGGCAGCCCACATATATTCATATAAGTCAGCCTCATTGTCTGTGGAGCTCAGATTGCAGCAATGGCTGGCATGATTTCATGGGGTTTGGGTTGTGCAGGCACATCAGGTTCCTGAGAGTACCATGTTTGTCCATGAATATCTTTGGGAGCATGGAGCTTGGATGGTGATGCTTAATAATCTGACACTGTCAGGCTGGTGTCACAGGCAATGATCCTCCTTGCATCTTCATCCCACTTAATGTACTACTTAAGAAAAGGCCAAGAGACTTGTTTCTGGATGAAATGCTCTACTTAACAAAAAGAGCTGTGGAGAGGTGAGAAAGTAACGGTAGGTAAGAAAATATGATACTGACTCTATGAGTCTCTCCATAGGTTTGTGAAGAATATCAGCCACATCCTGGCCAGATGCATCAATTTCTGAATGAACACTGTACAAAATTGTTGCACTGTGCTCTGTAAGGTGCAGACAAGACAATCTATTTGTCTTTATAGAAACTTGGTCAAGTGGAGAGGTGGATTGTCGAACTCAGACTCACCTCAACAAATTGGATGCCTTCCCAAATACTTAACAGCACATGTGCAGCTTCAGAGAGACCCACAACATGCACAAGGTCCAAAGCCTCTGCAGCAAAGCAAAGTCCCTCAATGCCTACATTGGCAGCATGAGAAAAAAAGGATGCAGCAACCTTTTTCTTAGCTTCCTTTGTGTGTTCTTATGCAGGTTCTTGATCTGGAGGGATGGTTTTGTGATATCATCAGCCACATCCTGGCCAGAAAATTTTTGACAGTTCTTATTTTATATACATTATGGGAAGATCCAGCTGGAGTATATAAATGGGTGTGGTAGAATACTTATGCACTAATTCTCTTGTAACTCTACTTCTCCTATCTGGAATGAGAAATCACATTCCCATATTTCTTCAACTCCCATCTCTAACAAGCTTTCAACCTCACCAGATACCCAGTTTCATGGTATGTTTTCATTCCCATTGATCCCTCATTCTCATTTTCTTCTTCAATATTAAATCCTTGCCAGTTGGGCCAATTACCACCATAGTCATCTGAACTACCTCCAATCATCTAATCTTTCATATTCACCTTCTGCCTCAGACCCTTGCCACTTATGCCAACCACTACCATAGTCATCCTTACTTCCACTGGAGTTATTGCATGTTTCTTCTTCTTTATATGGTTTTTCTTGCTGGAATCTGATCATATTTCCATTGTCTTCATCTACCTCTTCAATGATTGATAATTGGCCTCAGATATTCATAGATGGACTAATGGTACTATCTCATGATTAAATCAGTTAGTTCAGTAATCGCTCTAAAGTATACTTGACCTACACTTTGACTTTCATTGACACCTGGTTTAACATCAATAGTCCTGCATCCAAACTAATGTATCATTTTGAACCCTCAACATAAGAGTTAGACATAATTGTAGTTATCCATTGCTGGTTTTCTTGAATTTATATTTGATATAGTTTTCTATCTGTCTTCTTTATAAAGACTTGAACAATTCTTGTTATAAGCTTACTATATAATAACTTAGGAAATCACTTGTTCATTAAGGGAATTAGATAGTACTCACTTAATTGCTTTGTTTATCCTAGTCATAGCTATGAGTCATAAAGGTTATCTCTACTATTACTTTATATATACTCATGCAATGATAGCTTTGCTTAGCTTTCAATTTAGCTGAGTTTGATAATAGTCTGCAGTTCTACAATAACCCAACCTTGATTTAAAGAGTATATATAATGGAGAAATTCTCAGAAGCCTAAGCCTCTATATATTTATTACTTTTTAATTCTCTAGTACTTGAATAGCTGATGAAACTATAATATTCTGGATGAAAAAAATCCCTTAAGATCACATAATATACCTTGTCTAGTGCTCTGGTGATATAATCATCTATAAAACATAACAATTCAATAATTATATTTATAGACCTATCTCTCTGACAACCCTTGAGGTTGTTATCAAAGGTTTCTTATACCCTAGTGCACAACTATGGTTTACTCTAATAGCTCTTGCAATGTGGGTATATATTGATATTTTACTCTCAAAAATAAACTTAAGTTTATAGTGTTATCATACTATGCTTCCTCCCGACTGGCCTGGTTATCTCAAAGAGTCAGTAAAGAAGCATGGGAAGAGGTATCATTGTAAGGTCTGTAATGTCAAATATTCTAGGAAATATAACAGTATATAGAGACTCAAATACTTATACCTATAGTGCTACTGGCATGTTTATCTTATAGAGCAAGCTAGGAAAGGTATCAATACCCAACCTTTCAAATGCAAGACAGTGAAACAATTAGAACCTCCATACAATTTAACCTTTTTCTCTCCTCCAACAGACCTCTATGAATTGCTCAACAATAAAGCAGTTATATAACCTTTATTTGGTTTAAATTCCCAAATAACTTCAAGTTGCCTTTACAATATGTTCTCTCACTATTGAAATGTTAAAACTGCTAAGATATTTAACAATAAGAAGGTGAGACATTACTTCACATTTTCTGATAATATATATTTAAGAAAGTCATAGAATGGGAAATATTATTGAACTGGTCTAATAACAATGTCTACAGTTACCAGTGCTGAGCAATGTGTTAAATATACTAATGGCAGTGTAGGTAATTCATAATTTTGAATATTATACATGATTTTTCTGATGTATAAGTAGGTACATTGGGGCTGTATGTTCCATGTTGATTCTTCAAGATCCTCTATTTAATATGTTCTATACTTGGATAAAAAATACTCTCCCACATCACAATATGTTTGGATTATAAAGATAGTCTACTAATTAGTTATTGTTCAAGTTATTGTACAATCAGAATTTTCCTGATAATTTAAAAGTCTCAAATAAACCTTCTGTAAGCATACTATTCTCTACCTTTTAGTAAATCAATACAAAGGCCTAATGCAGTTCTCCAGACAGTTCTACAACTTATCATACTTTGACTAAACCTATCCACCTCTAATAAATGCTCAAAGTATGCTAGCTCTGGACCTGTCAATGGACAATTTGGTACTATCACATCTACTACTGAAAGAGCTCCAGGATGGTGGGGAGAGATAATATCATCATGTTGCCCTAGATTAGAAGTTAGAAAGTTAGCCATTAATGTCTCATCCTCATACTCCTCCTAATCGATGCCATAATTGTATAGATGTTCAATATTCTCATCTGGTAGCTCCTCTGCTGCATAGAGTCCTCTTGGACCTTGTATTATTGTACCAAAGAAATACATTTCCCTGGGGCTTTGGTCAATTCTCCTTTAAGTTGCATTTTGTGAGTATTCCAAGTATGACACCACATTTCTGCATCTTCCTGAATGACTGTGAGAACTAGATAGTGAAAAAGCCATATATGGCTGGGGAGGGTAGACATAAGATCCTCAAATAACTCCAGGTCCTGAAAAAAATTCTTCCACTTGAGACCAAAACCCTGGTTTAAATCATACCAACAGCACTTACAACAAATGTTGAGAACACTTTTGTTATTACAAAAACATCACTTTGAGTATTGAATATATTTTATCATCTAGACTTACCTTCCCCAGATATATGAATTATGAGAAGATCCACATTCTTCTTCCATATATGTTGCCACAGACATATTCTCCCCTCCATGATCACCTCAACGGTGACTAGGTAATCCAGTATCCCCCACACCTTTCAAAAACAGTTTGATTACTGTATCAGCTCAATTATTGTTATGAACACTAATTGATGTCACAAAATGTGAATATCCATCAATAAATAGATGAATAACAATCCCAAATTTAATAAGACCTATTAGTTAGCTAGATAAATAATCTGTTAAATCATTAGAAAATAATTTTTACCATGCCATCCATCATGATGAGATAAAGCATTAGGTCCTGCCACTTTATAGACCCTATGTTTTATACAATGTTGACCAAAATCAGGTGGTGGACCCACAACTTGAAGATATGAGTCATGAATACATTTTCTAGAAACACGATAACCATAGACTTGAAGTTGGGCAGCAATCGTCTGTCAACCAAAACTTAGAAATATTTCCAGGATATTGGTTAATAACTGATCAAGTTGGACATCGGAGAGATTTGCCATTGCTGGCGTATATGATTTATATTGGATAGTTCTTGACCCATTATCTTTGATTTGATAAACTGCAACAGGAGGACATGGCTGTACAAGACAAAGCTCCAAAGCAAGATGTCCTACTGTCCTTGCTGAACAGCCAAATAGTTGTCCAAGAGCAGTATTTGGATGTAATGCCAGTGAATATTGAAGAATATTTGCATCAATATCAATTCTGGGACAACCTTGAAGACCATTAAACCTATGCTGTACTACTCTGATCCTTTCCTCATCAGGTGGATCTGTGGAAGCATTTTCAGCTTCATCCAGGGATGTAACCATATGTCTCAAGTTATAAATATTTGGACTGATTCTTGCATAGCTATTGTTACAATATAATATAGGTCATTATTTTATCTGAAAACTTTCAATAAAAGGATATACCTCAACCATAGATAAATTATCAAAAGATGTATTAAAAGTCTCAAGAAATGCCTGGAAATTGGGATGACTTCTTCCTTGAAAGCTCTCATCTCTCAAAAGTTGAGCTTGTATCAAATAGAGCATCATTGCCATATGTAAAGTATTGCCATTTTCAGTAATTCTATCTATCTCATTTTTAAAGGAAGCTTTTAGGCTTTATAAATAGGTTCATTGACACATAATTACCTTAGATGAAAATTGTTGGGGTTATTTGGCAAAGAATCGATGGTCCAGGTGGATCCCAAGCTACTTCTTGGAGATATTTTATTTTCTGTATATAGATGTTTTATTGTTCTGGCAATAAAATGTTCCAGAGGCTTTCTGGTCACTCTGGCACTTTAGCGCCAGTGCCGAGAGCTTGGTACTGATTTCTGGTAACACTGTAAATTCAATATTAATTGTATTTCCAGTCTGTGATGCTCCAAAACTTGTGAGCAATCAGTCCAATATAACTATGACCTATCTGGAGTGATCCAGAACTCGAACGACGAGTCTGAGAGAGTGTTTCCTAATTGGGATTTTAGCGAAGTGCCGAACAGAACAAGGAGAGAATAATTGATAGACAATTATCCAGTGAAATCCTAACTACAAATACTTGTAGTACTTATAGATCTCGTGCCCCCTGAGCTACTAATGAAGAGAAAAAGGAAATACAACCACATTTGGTGAGAAGCAACAGATTTCCGTGCTGTACAAAGTTAGGGAGTCATGTATACTATACCCGGGCTATTGCAAATAGAAAAAGATGGCTTAAACTTGTCCTAGTCCTTCCTTTTATAATCCTCTTATGTCTCGTATGCTACCTAATAGCAGTAGCACACTGTATGACCATTAGATCCATTGGTGTTTCTTGGTGGTGACATATATGCACCCATTTTGGCTTTCCCTTTGTCCCAAACTTCTCCAGACCTCTTCCATTCCATTCTAATGTTATTTCCAATGAATTCCCACTGTGTCCACTGTTCCTAGTGTCCCTTCATCATCTCCTATCTCCATCCCATGCTTCCCGCTCCTTTAGCTGCCGAGGTGCTAAAGTGCCATGAACCGAGATCTGCATGTACAGTACAAACAAAAATAATAGTAGAACAATGGGAAATGTAGCTAGGAGTGTGAATCTTTTTGTAGAACCTTTGTATTTTATATATCTTTAGTGTCCCATGCATATGCCTGCTGTTTTTGTACTAATTTCTACTTATATCTAATTTTTTTAGTGATTTTCTTGTGTATCCATATGAAAATGGCATCTTATTATCCCTTTATTTATAACAAAAATATCACTGCGCACCTCCATGTTTAGCATATGTATAACCCAGTAGATAAGGTTCCCATGCTCAGAATAGGTTAAAATTTGAGTGTCAGATAATTGAATCCACTGACATAGGAAATTACAGTCTTGGGCTGCTATGCTTTGAAGGAATTCAATGTGCATAGTGATTCAATGCCTTGGATGACTGCTTGAATGAAAAATGGTGATACAAAATGTGGTAGGACTCCAAACCGCACAATATGTGTTATATATAATGCTCCCCATGGTTTAACTTCTGCAATGTGATGGGTCTCTACACTTGGAATTGCACTGAGGGAAATTGTGAAATAACTTCCCATCTGGACCCACAGTGAGGATGATGTTACTTTTGCAAACAATTCATCATATACACAGTGTTCAACTGTGTTGCCAACTCCCTCACCTCTATTAGATTAGGTATATTAGAATAATAAAACTTGTCTGTAGAAGAATTTTACTACTTACACACTCAAGGAAACTATAGGAGAGCACAAGCCTAGAATACTTATATGCTCACTGATAAATCCAGTTGGATTCTGGGGTTCATTTGTATTTGATGTATATAAACATTGGAGTTGGATGAGCAATCCTGCTGCAGCAATAGATAGTGTACTTTCAATATGCTTGCAAATTGTAAAGTGCCAGTCTTCTGCATCAGCCCAGTGGATATTTTGAAATAATGATGATCCAGGAGCTAGGGACTGAAATTCATGTCCAGTCTAGCCAAACATAGTAATGGTGAATTCTTTAATCATTTGTGAATAAATTATTTGAATACATACTAGATTAGTCATACTGAAGATGGGTCTACATTGTCATTTGATAGATGCCTGAAAAATTCATCTACATTGATTTGATTAATGTTGAAACCTGTATTTGTTTTCAATTGAATGAATTTTAAAGATTTCTATTCCCATACTCACCAGTATTTTCTACTCTAGTTGTAAGTATTGGAGGCAAAGTAGAAGTACTGGCAGATGGGCTTGGTTCAGATTGAATATGTTCCTAAATCTTTAAGTATATCATCAAAAACAATTTTTATATACTTACTAAGACATGTTCATGTGAAGTAAAATCATTTTCATCCTTTGCAAATTTCTTAATTCAAAAGTAGCTGAGAAAAAGTAAAAACATACCATTCTCCTTTTAGATGGCATCAACCCATCTACTTTTCCGCAGTTAGACTCACAATGGCCCTGATTGAAGGGTATGCTCCAGTCTCTATTAGGTGGCATTATCCATTTTGAAAAGCATTGGTGTAAGTCATTCTCAAACCCTGGGGTTAGTAATGATATAGGTCCCTGAAGATCTCAATGATGTGGAGCTAATATAATAATTAAAACACTAAGGATTATTATAGTATTCTATGTGACATACCAATTAAAATTATATGAATATCTGGCATCCTAGGATTGTAGTCTTTAGAATATCTCTTGGAAAGAGTATTTGGAGAGAAGTGTGCAGGTTGTGGTGTAGCTTCACTAGCATATTTCCTAAGACCTTCACATGCATTACCAGGCTTGAGAATATGCCAAGGGAGGGAACTAACAGCATGATGAGCTACAGGTTAATTTAGTAATATTCTATGGATTGACAAGTGAGTTGTGATTTCAGAATCCAGTCTTCCCCAGATTGGTTCTGTTTCTTCAGGGTTGCAATCAAATGGCAATAGTAGATTTGCATGCTGCAATCTATCTAGAAACTTGGGAATACTATCAATGACCAAGCAAAATAAACCCTCAGGTGCAATAAGTTGGCTTGGAGTTGCTCCAGAGTCATGTCACTAGAAATATTAAATAAATAGACTTATAAAAATTTTAAAAAAGGAATATAACTCAACATAGCAAGGAATAATGGCAACTTTGAAAATATGTTGATTATAGGGAATTATACAAAATCACATCAAATAACACCATATCACACCAAATTTTAATCGTGATATTAGATTATACATAATTACCTCTCATAGACAGTCATCTAAGGGGTGGATGGCTCAAGCTTCTCTTGAGGTATGACACCCTCTGTGTCCTTCAATTTTATCCATGCACAGATAAAACAATTTCTGATCTTTCATCTTTCAGCCAGTTGGACTAGAAGTGAGCTATTGACACCATTGGCAAGTTTAACATTGGACCAAATAGAACAGTACATTGTTGAACACAGTAGTAAAAGAGTAACAGAAGGAAAGACACAGACACAGACACAAACACAGACACAGCAGGACTGTGCCAGACTGATACACAAATAGATGGCAAGAGCATAGCAAGCATCCACACAGGTGCTTATCTATTAGAACTCAGATATACATATGCTATACTGTAATCATCAGAGTACCATTACTATTCCCAACATACATTGACATTACCACCGGGATCCCCAGAAACCCTACACAGAGGGGGATATCCAGCGTCACCCGGCCGCGTGTAAAGCGTATGATAAAGTTATGAGTTTGGGTTCACCCTGTTAGAAACCATTTAGCGCCGAGGAAGGCCTAATTGTGCCAGCCTCGTGCCCTTCGAAAAGGCATAAGCAAACATGCCATCAGGTGGACCGGTCCTCAGGCGCTATGAAATTGATGCAAAATTTCATTGTCAATCCTATTCTTTGGGGGTGTCTCCAGAACTGTCTCGTCATGCATATGAATCTTCTCCGCAATTCTACCGTTGGGATCGACATACCCTTCATGGCACGGGTCGATCTTGGTATTGAACCTTCCGACATCAAATCCTTTGTGCGCCTTTTCGCAGGTGACAATACTATCGACAGCGAAGAAATTCAAGGGATGCTCCAAGTGAATGCCGTAACTCCATGGTGGCAGGGAATGAAGTCTGGGCAACGACCGGAACTGGCTCCAAGGCGGATGAAAGAATGGCGTCTTGCCAGAGCCAGCGTCACTTCTGAAGGTCATCCACAGGATCCGGTTGACATGGTTGAATTCATATATAACAATGGATTGCATTCAGTTACGACTGTAATCCATATACAATCGACCTCTTTAGCCATCGCAAGAAGGGCTGATCCGTTCCTATGGATCTCTGCTTTGACTCGGAAGGTATCCCAAATACCCATGAGTGCTGTAGGATGCGTGGAGTACGTGTTATGAATGCTCCTTCTGGTATGTTACAAATTATCGACACCATCCGCCTGTGCTGTCCAGGTACATCAACATGCATATTCAGGACGACAAACAGAATCAGTATCATTTGAGAACCTTGATGACAGAGGCGGATAAAGAAGCTATCAGAGCTGTGGTGCGTGGGGAGGATAAGGGAGCAGCTCTAATTCTGGCGGAGAAATTAAGCAGAGAAAGAATATACAGCGACATCTCCAAGTTCCGACAGACTACATGAGAGCATATAAAGACTACACATTTGGATTAGTTGATTGCATGTAGGTTTTGTGATATTCATTACACCATTCACTTTGCCTTGAAGACTTTTGTGGTAGTTTGGGTGGCGCAAGTGCATAAGGAAGAAACTTGAATCTAAACCCTGTTGCTTCAGCGTTAAATTACAAGTTTTAGAGATCTGTCACCACTGTCACATTGCGAGACCGTCTCTTGTTAGTAATCCATACCTATAGCATAGGGGGTGCAGAATTCACAATATTTTTCTAGGATCATATGAGAGAAAAGATGTGGAAAATTTTGAATGACAAATTACAGTAGTATAGTAACTGATTTCAGAGGTTAGTACTATGGCACCAGTTAGTAGTCATTTACCGTTTTGGCAGGAGATACGCATTCTACAAGACAAAAGTTTCCTTGTGAAGTCAGGCCGAAGAAAGATGATACTCAAATAGAAATGAATAGCGTCACAGATGTCCGTATAAATTCTTGTGAACGAGTGAATTAACTGGCTTCAACGAGGGGCAGCAATTTCAACGAGAACATCGACGATACATTTCCCGACGATAAATTATAGGCAGAAGGAGAAGCAGGCTGCCGTTCCCCACATTCCACGTCGTTAATAATGTATCAAAAGGAGGAAACGAAGCCTCACCATGTTTCTTGAATGCTTACGGGAAAGCCGCTGAATGTGGCATGGTCCCGCAAATGACCTTGTCTGGTCTGGTGTCAATGTCGATCAGTGATCAACAACGACAAAAACTGACTGAGGAATAATCAATTGTTGATGACGATCGATATGGTCGGTTTGATTGATACGGGAAATATTTAGGGTGCTCCTGGTGCCACGTTAGACATCTGACCGACAAGAGAAATTGTAGGAAATGTACCTGGCTATATGCTTTGAGTTCATCTTTGAGTAGTCTTGCTTGTTCATGTGCTACCCTTGCACTTGCAAGTTCAGGGGGCAAATCCTTCAGAAGTTCCGGGTACGAAACTTCAAGGTCTCGCATAGATTCTCCAAGGATAACGTATTTAGCAACTGTCGCTTCAGGATCCCAGACTCCGTGGAAACGAACTTCTGTCCCTGCTGGAATTTCGAATGGAATGGCCATGACGTACTGATTTGGGTGTCGCATTTGCGGCTGTACTCGAATCGCTTCCTTTCCCTCAGGGGGCCACGGAGCGGTATCTGGACTATTAGTATGACGAACGAAGTGTCGATACAGGGCAGGAATTTCAGAGACTGGCTGCTTTTCGAACGTCGCCATCACGAAGACTGTTGCCTTGGAACAAGTCCCCATGTTTTCGTCTAATGCGATGTCCGTTCGAGCAGGGATTATAGGGCGAAATTTGAGACTAAAAGCGTTTTGCCGAAGGTTACGTATAGAATGCCCAGTAAAAGATACCTCTGAGTGGATTGGGACGTAATTGAACCCTTCTGCTAATGCGGCCTGGGCTTGTTGCATCATCCAATCGTTGACGGCTTGACACAATGGTCCGAGAAGAGAGCATTGGGCTGAGCCAATTTCACCAGTAAATAAAGTCCTGGTCATGAAGATCCAAGCTATTGGGATTATAAAAGAAAGAGAGAGACGGATAATCGGTAATTGGAAGCGAGGATAGAGGTCCAGCCTAGCAGACGAGAGAAAGATGTTTCAAATGAAGGACAAGATAGCATTTATATTCATTGCGAGAGACAATACTGAAAAGAAAGCACCATTGATGGATAAAAGAGGCCCAGAGTCTGAATTTTTTACTTAATCACATGTCACAGCCACACTGCCTATTGTATTATGTTTCTTGTTCGATATTACAAAGGAATCAAGCACAGTGGCACTATTGTTCTAAGCGGGCACATATAATGGCTAAATTTTACACTATTGCTCCACAAAACATAACCTGGAGGCTACTGTATGGACGACCCTGCCACTCTCCGAAAAGACCTCGTTCGTGGAAGATATGTGGTCATTCGTATGGATCCTGTTGCGGCTTGTGCAGGTGCAAACGACCCTGAAATAACTGCACTTGCAAAGAAGATTTCAACAAAGAAGTATGTTCATTTTAGTAAATACGTTTATGAGGCTCACCTAGATCTGTCATGATTCTTGCAGGTATCTTGCTGTTATAGACGACTACCGCTTCATGCCTAAACCCTCTTGGGGAATGTATGTCGTTTCTGAGGGATTGCTTATTCCTGACACGTCTCGTGGCCAACACGAAGGGATGTGTACTCCCATATCCCCGGCCACTCTACACCCTCAATGTAGAGAAGCTCTTCGACCTACCAAGGATTTTCCTCGAAAAAACTGCTACCATCACTCATACCCAGGATACGACACTATTGCCGTGTCCTCTATTTCTCGCAAAGGAGCTTCAGAGATACGGCTACCAGATACAGAAATGGATAGTCTTCGCGACAATGTTTTAGCGGATTCCTACGAGTCCAGAGCACGACTGAGGCAAACTCCCGCGCTGTTATCTCTCCCGTCAGCAACCAAACTAGCCCTGGCACCTGCTGAGGAGAACCCCGCTTTGCCTTCTCCCCTTCAACTATCCCAAGTTCTGGAATCTTCAGGACCGATCACACTCGCTGTCGATGAGGATGGAATTTCTGGTTCACCAGAACCATACGAACAATTCTCTGATGTCACATCCATCGCTCTCACTACCAGTCCCGATGATGATGCCAGCTGTATTGATGGAGATGAAGCTTTCATCCGTGCTTTGGAATCATGCATCGACCATGCGTACATCATGCCGACGGTAAAGGTATGGCTTGACCTCGACGTTCTCAATTCTCAGAAGCTCCCATCAGCTGCGGAGTTTTGGAATGAAATTCTTCAAATATCAAGGTGAGTTTCCATCCGTGGATCATCACTTGTCGACCTCAACCGCCCAACTTAACGATCCAGTCTTTATATTAAATGGAATGAAAAGCAAAAGGCTCAAGACAATCTTATTGAGAGGAAAGGAAAACTTGTTGAGATTTCACAATGTGCGACGACCTCTTTACATTATCGTTCACAAACTGATGTTTGAGCTAGACACATTGCGTCAACGGGGCATGTCTTTGCTTGGGTCAACTGTAAGATCTTGCAAAATTTCATTAAATCGCATTTTCCGTAAACTACGGCCATGTGCATTATACCTCAACCGAAAGGAAGGTTTGGATACCCATGGAAAAACATATTCATAAGGATATGGTGTTACAGTAAACCACTATATCAATATCACTAATTGTGTCGTTGAGAATCTTCTACTTCATGGTATCTGCACTGAGTCTTACCTCTTGAAGCAATGTCACATGGAACGAGTGCTGGAAGCTCATGCCCTGGCGGGCGACAGGAAAAGGAAATGAATTGGCACTGTATCTTTTGCAGGAGGATCCATAAAGTGAAATAGACAGAAATATTAATACAATATATTTTCAGAGTTTCAAGAAATATTGAATAGTATCACCAGAAGAAGGAACTTCAAAGGATGTAAATCCGTTCGTATAATACAAAAAAAATTGGGTATAGCGTGAACTGCACAAACGTTAGGATCGAAATGACAAGCCAAGGGACAATACTACCAGATTTGCAGAGGCATGAAATATGTAACCACTAGAACGTCATGGGAAGGCTTTCTTGGATTATGAGCTTTCATAACGTCCTTGGATGAAACAAGTATTGCTAGTTCTCAGATCTTCGGCTCAAAACAATACACTCTAAGCAACAACCAAAATCTATTATAACCAATAAAGTGGCACACGTGCGTACGGCCTTGCGCTACGTCAGTGGAATGAGATCAGTCCACATCCCAAGTTTTCGTTATTTAGAATTCAATAATTTCATGAGTGATATATTTAGGTATCAAAAACTTATATACAACCGACTGATATCAAGCCATCAATCATATGGACCTGGAGAATTATGGGATCAAGTACATACTGATTGGTCTCTATTCACGGTAGGATCGGTGGAAAAATCAGTATTGAACAAGAAGGTAATTTCCCATGGTGTCGTCCAGGAGTAATCTACCGTAAACATCATCGAAAGCGAGGACCTGGTCGCCGTCTAGATCTTCTAACCTCACCTCCTCTGGTAATACTAAGCGTATCCAGGTGGGTCCTTGAGACATATATGGAGTGGGTGGAAATTTCAGAAAATACACTTCATTCTTCGAGACATCGATGGCAAGACATGATCTGTAGCCAGCCGTGGTAGGGCGTTCTAACACCATCCCCTTGGCCTCAACTTGACGATACAGCGTCTCTGGTGTGCGGTCCTCAGGATGGAGAATGGATAAAAAATCGAGCTGAGCGTTTGTGTCATTGCAACAAATCAGCTCGAGAGTGGGAGGTCCATATGCACGACCACGGAAGCGTATATATTTCTGACTAAGTAGTTGCGATGAGTTGATCTCAGTGCTCACGAGCAATTCTGTATGCCATATGAACTCGTGTGTCAGATCGTCGGTGTGGAAACGCGGTAACGCAGCTGGATATTCGATAGAATGGACCGAGTTGCCAGGACGATGGCATTTTACACCGAACAGGATAGGGTGATCAGGATGAAAGGTAAAGTCGACAAAGTACCAAGGAAGCTACTTTCCCATTAGAGTTGAACAGAAAGGCTCAAAGGCAATAAACATACATCATCCTCTTTTGCCGGAGGTGGCTCTAAGGACGGAGACAGCTGCACGCCAGAGCGCTCGTTCCAGTCGACAATAAACAATCGGTTTCCACATGATGCGACGACGAGTGAACCTTTCAAGCCAACATGACAAGTGAAGTCGGGCCTTGGAATGCGAAGACTCAGAACACTCCTCACCCGTGGCACGACGGGACAGTACACAGCCGGACGGAATTGAAATACGAAGACATCGAGATAACTATGGTACACAACATTTTGAGTTTGAGTGAATCTAGGAGGAAAATGTAACTCACCCGTGTACACTATTAGGATCGTCTGTCCATACCTCCCTCAACAGCGCGAGTACAACCGATGATCCATTGTCGCGGGACTCGTAAACATAGCTGACCACAGTTCCCTGGAGGAAAAGTGGCAGAAATTCACCATTTGCTATGCAAAATAAATGGGGAGAGTTCGTCTGCATGTCTATAAGAAGCCATTGGTTGCCTGGGAGGATGCTACCATTATACATATGACAACCTCCCATGAGTCCTGGTAGTTGGCGAAGACCGGGCGGCAATGACTCTATGTCGGTTACATGTCGTGGCTGGGCGACGGGACCACGCAAAGCGTTCGAAAGTGAAGCTGCATAAGCAGCAAGTCTGCTTATTGACGAGAGGGTGACAGTATGTATTGTTTCTCCAGCAGGGAGAGGAAGTTTGTCAACATCTTGTGCGTTGACCCATAGTAATCTAGACGAGCGTCCGATTGAGCGAAAGAACGTAGAGGTCTGTTGCGGTGATCGGTTAGAAGTTTTCAGAGAAGTCAAGAAATGTTAGTGTCTCACGCGTGTAACATTCAGGATAACTTCCAAAGAGGCACCTTTCAATAATTCGACCACAAGCTCAACAGGTAGGTTATTTAGCGATGGCATCCGTCTTGAAAATTCCCATCAACGTTTCACGTGACTCTAGTTTTCTATTGTCAGATCACGTGCTATGACACCCACAAGAGTAATGTCCACCTCTCGGTTTTGGATCTTAATTAGCCGGAACCAAGATAAAAATACAAAGCCAAGCTGTTGTTAAATGTCCTCTTGAGCAACCTGATTCAAGCTGGGAATTCGTTATAATTTGACAAAGAAAGTTTTAATGTCATGTCTCGGTCAATTCTCAATGCAGAGTGGACTGTTGAGTTGGTCAAAAAATTCATTTTTGAATTAAAATTTATTTAGGGCTTCTACTGTTGAGTGCACCACAAAAATATACAGAAAGGATTAATTTTTAAGTTTCAGATAAATCTATCAAGAATTGGTTAAGAAATGTCAATATGAAAATCGACTCAAAATAAGAAGGTATTGTGACATTGGTAAGATCACATGCAAAGATACTAACCATGTAACTTATGTAATGAAAACATATCATGTGATATATTGTGTGAGCTTATAGTTTTTCAGAATGTCTACCACTGTAACTCCTCAACAAACTCCACCACACAATCCGCTCGATCAAGTATGGATTACCGCAATGATACTAGGCAAGTGTTCATGTGCAAGCGCTTCAAAGACATTTCAGGCTGATGACTTCTCGATACAGAAATCGGAATAAACAAATCTGGGCTTACATCTTTATCCTTTTTGGTGTATGACCAAAGGAAGTATAGACCACTCTTTTCATTAGCTGCCGGTTTTAACGTTCAGAAACTCCGATAGTCATCACCTTCGACTTGTGACTTTCAAACCCTCGACGCGCATCAGGTCACGTTTATTTGGAATCGTCGTCACTCACT
This sequence comes from Gomphus bonarii, assembly GCA_003316585.1. NCBI lineage: Eukaryota > Fungi > Basidiomycota > Agaricomycetes > Gomphales > Gomphaceae > Gomphus > Gomphus bonarii. The sequence continues at coordinate 15,690 of QFEC01002559.1, read as the reverse complement.
AGGAAAAATACTGTTCATATTTGTCAGTATCACCCTCGACCAATTATGGTTCAATGATCAAGACACCATCTCACACATTTTAACAACCCACAGATTCGTTACTTCGGACTCTTATCACTTTCCCTTTATGTCTTCGGTTCGTTGTTACATGTATATCATACGTATGTTGATGAAATGGCGCTATCAAGGCTTATTACCAACATCTCTCTCTGATCAGGTTAGCCCTTTCTTTAGATATTTACCACAGCGCACAGTCTAATTTAGTTTATTTCAACGAGTTGTAGGAGCAAAATTTGTAGATGATTGGCTTACATCCCTGTTACAGCTCTAGAACGTATATTCGATTTGTTGCTGCATCGTACTTTCTTATTATGTCTTTTTTTTTTTTTGTTTATTTTTCTCATGATAGATGATAGCTTTATGATATTATTCATAAGCGTACAAGGTGACAGTGCATTATTTTCATAGTGACCCGAAATAAAACGGACTAATCACAGGGTTGACAGTAGCTCTGGACCGGGTACGGTCATTGTTTTGGAATGAGCATATCAATAAAATAAATTGTTCTCAGATTTATGCAATCTATGCAATCTACTCTTGGGACAAAAAACTTATTTCTGCGCTGGCTGGCTTCGCCTTTGTATCACTTACTGCTTCAATAATCATTTATTATTTTTATCTCCCTGTTGGTGAGACCTCTCAATTTATTGTCCCCGAATTCAAGTCTCATCATCTGAATAGGTTTAGCAGCCCCTCATAAAGACCAGCCAATGTATCTGTATGGTTGATAAAGGATGGACAATTTACAAAACCGAGTACGGATCATCATTACTTAAGGTGCTCATCCGTGACAGGTTAGTTTATAGTTCTTGATCTAGCATATCCCTGGCAGCCCTAACTTACTGTAGTTTACTCTACTTCTTCAGGTCAATGACTTCGTCATTTCCCTCTCCTCGATATTGACCTCTATCTTTCAGTACCTTTGGGGTCTTTCTTGAGACAAAGTTGATTTATAGATATTCACCTCGAAGATTTGTATACATTCTAGTTGGGTAAGTACATTATGGTTTCAGACCAACTTCAGGCCACAATATTGTTTCAAAGATGGGAAGTTGCGGCTGTTAAAACATAGGAGGGAGACATTGGAGGCAAGAACAGAGAACAGAGAACACACTGGGCTCATTGGCTACTAAAATAACAGACTCATCAACAGAGTGACTGGGCTTTTACCAGTGAGTATTTACTACTCTAAAAAAGAGCTAGTTATAGTAATTGCTTAGGGGTTCAGGGGTAATACCACAGTAACAGGTAACTAGGCTGGTAAATAATGAAACTATCGATAGATTCATGCCTTGGAATTCACAACAGTGGCCATGTGCACTATGGCCAGTTGTTTGCTTCTCAACATGGTCAAGAACTATATTCCACAGCAGCCATCACTGGAACGCACACATCCTATTGCCTTCCATTTACCCTCGGGAACTACAAGCGATGTTGTTTCTTCACTGGAGAGTTGAGTTTCTGCGCTGTAGTACAAGCATTGGTCAAACAGTAATATTCAGAAATTTGACAAGCACTTTGGTGCATTGTTGATTCAGATGGAAAATGCAAGCATTTGAACGGTATAATGGTGTGCCTCAGTCTTAAGGATCAGAGCGAGGGACGTGGAACTGAGACAGTTTGGATTCTGCTTCATCGTCGCGACGGTAGAAGAGCCGCGTGGGCGTCCTTAAGACCACAGAAGCCCCCATTCAAAACGGTAACTACCACCGACCATTCAACTCCTACCCTACCATGTTCCAGTTGAGATATATTTTCATTCTTTTGACGAGGCAGTAGATGGAGTTCGCTGACGATTGGTAAAGATTTATCTGACTTGTTTGCTTCGTCAATAAATGCCTCGCTATTCCTCCCTTGCAACTTCCTATTTCCCTGTTCAATCGAAGTAAATGCATAATAATTTACTTACTACAAATATAATCTCGAGTTCATTCTCTCGTCTAACTATTCCTCTATCTGTTTCACCTCTCGAATACTCTCTTTACTTTGTGGATTTTCCCACCCAAAGCTCACGGATTCCCTCGATGTATAGCTTGAAACTATAAGCCACTTCTGTGTCATCCGACAAGCTGTCATTCAAAGTGTCCTAAGGTCGGAGGCAGCGGAACCATATAAATCACTACTTCGGCGTCATGCACGGCCTACAGCAATCACAATTACGATTTTGGATATACCTACGAAACATCTGGCAATCTATGGCGATGCAGTAGTGGTTTGTAGATAACATGATAGAGGAGCTGTGAGTATCGCCGATCGAAACTGAACTTGAGTCATGGGAAATAATAGTTTATAAAAATTATAGACAATCGAAAAAGGCAGGGAATTCATTGGCGCTGGGTGATGTGTGAGAGAGAACGAGGAGATACAGATAGAAAGAATAAGAAGACAGGCTCGTCGTGTAGAACTCGGAGTTGTGATATCCTGCAAATCGAGGCAGCTCGAGGATGTCTTAAGACTCAGTTGCAGAGCATCACTGCTAGCAATTGTAGAATCATGATGAATTGATGGTTGAAAAGATTGATCCCGGAGAGTGGTTCCTAAATTTCCGCATTAGTTTGTGCCATAGGTGCCATATCGGTAGCACAGCGATGCGATGCGATACTAATTACAGTAATAATCTACACCCCAGGTCGATCGCTGACCGGAAGAAGCTGGCACTCAAGCGTGCGTCTGGTTTGCATTCAGCCCCCAAGTTCAGTCATTTCCTGGTGCTCGATATTAGTTTACCTCTGCGAAAGTTGGGATGTAGAATCAGGGTTATCCGGTGTACCGTGTGACCAAGTCAAAACCTCATCATGATATCGATCGGCGATCACGGTGCAGTGACATTAAAACAGCAAATGGTACTTTGAAGAGATAATGTCAGGGAAAGGGTCAAGAAGGTTATGGTATAAAGCAGTTCCCCCCTATAAACATTACCCACACACTTCGCAGAATGTCTATCACTCCTCAACACGCTCAACTTGAAGCACTATTGAACTCGGCTGCAGGAGGCAAGTCCTCTTGTATAAGCACTTTGAAGACGACTGACAATGGCCTCCTTTTCGTTACAGTAAACTTGACTAAGTATTCCTGGCTAGCGTCGCTGATCTGCTTAATATACGACCATGGTGAGTATGACGTTCACACCCTCCGCTTGGACCTAATTTCCAGATAGTGATCACCTTAGATGCCGAGGTTAGTTCCACATCATAATGCTGCCATGACTCTCCTGGAACTACTACATCAGGTAACGTTCATTTGGAATCGACAATATTCACTCGGAAAGATACTCTATATAATCGTCAGTCTCCTTTTGACATCATATGATTGATTGAAATTCTAGAAAATTCATATTAATCTCAGCCTCGCTACTTCGGACTTATTTCACTTACTTTTAATGTCATGGGTACGTATGTATTTCATTGGTATCAGCCGTAGGATCCATAGTACTTATGAAGACAATGCACCAAGTCGTTTTCCGTGGATCTCTCTCTAACCAGGTGAGGCCTTCATTCAAATTCTTAATCCTGAGAAGTCTGATTAATTTTTATCTTTTTCAGTTGTAAGTCCAATTATGGTCATTGCCAGACATTAAATTATATTCGCTTGAATGCTACAGCTGCGAAATATTCTTTCGATGGAACGCAGCAGAGTATGTCCGTATTCAACATCAATATTCATTCTGGTTGACAAGGTATAGTTTCACAGTCATAGTCATAAGTGTACAAGGTGGACCCATATTATATTCCCAAGAAATGAAAATATTTCAAACTGATTAGAGAGTTGATAGTCATCCTTGTGGCCCGCGTACGGTTTTTATTTGGAGAAATAAAAAGTTGATGCATAATTTTGTGCACAGATTTACGCTGTTTACTATAGGAACAAACACATGATCACCATTCTGGCAGGCTTCCTCTTGATTTCACTTACTGCCTGGATAATCATTTGGTATTTTTACCTCCCTATTGGTGAGATTCGATAGTTTTACTTCACTAAATCTATTCTCATCCCTTGAGCAGGCTTGGCATTTCCTCCCATATACCACCTCACCGGGTGTTATTCTCCTGATCTGTCAAATCTGTTTTTCCTTGGTCAGATTCCACCAATTGCATCCGAGACCATCCTATGCGCCTGTATGATTTTCAAGGGATGGACAATATACAGGAACGAGTACGGGTCACCATTACTCCAGGTGCTGGTTCGCGACAGGTTAGTCCTATTCGTGATGCTACATAGTCTAATCTGGAAGCGCTAACCTAAGGCAGCGTACTTTACTTCTTCAGGTCAATGATATGTTATTACACTTTCCTCCGCTATACTGACACCGTCCGCCTCATAGTGCCTTTAATGTATTTATTGTGACAGGATTGATGTATAGATATGCTCCTCGACACCTTGTATACTTTCCAACTGGGTATGTCGTTTATTATTTGTCAATGAATTACTGACTATAACACTGTTATCAAGATGGGAAGCTGCAATACCGTGCAACATGGCCTGTCGTTTATTTCTCAACATGGTTAAGTGCCACGTCAGACAGCAAACATCAATTTTTGAGCCCTCTCAGCCTATCGGATTTTGTACACCATCCGACATTCATCCAGCTGAGAATGTTTCATCTAGCAGCAGTTGAGCTTTGTCGCATGGCGAAGTAGTAGCATTGGTAAATTTCGGAATAACCGATTGATATTGTGTTTCTGGCTCTAACTAATGTTTAGATCATGGCGTCGCTGTCGATGGGTATTGAAAGACGAGGGTGTGGAACGCAGTCGTTTTCATGGACTGACCCTCACATGGTTTTATATTCCTTTATTTTAAAATATTTTGGGGAGGGAAACTTGCGAGTTGGTTAATGGATATAACTGTGATTTGATAGGAAAGTCTGTAGAAGACAGCTAACAATGTCACCCAACAAACAGTCCTTGGGACTTGTCACTATGGTGGACAAAGACATCTCATAAGTGTTAAGAATAATTATACACAGGGTACGGGAATTATATACATGTAAAAGAACACACATTCTATTCCCATATATCTCAGACCTACAGTATGTCAAAGACCAATCTATTATAGTTACCGTTCCACATTACCAGCAGCAGTCATCCAACGAGTTACGAGACAGCGGCTGGAGTTAAAAGCCGTCTGTAGTCATAGAGGAGCGCATATCCACCTACCGAGTCGGAAGGATCACCTCCCAAAGCCATCTATAAAAAAAAGGAACTGCTCCATATGATACCAAATCCAATTATCTGAGTGGCACATGGATCTCACAATATACAAACCAAGAACCCCTTCAAGTCACACACTTTCACAATATTAAATCTATCAGTCATCCTTACTGTACCTAACCTCAAGCGAGTCTTCTCTGTTCAGTTTATGAATAAACGCAGAGATTGATGACTCAGGGTGATCCTTCACTACTATAACTTTTTATTATAATTTCTAATTACGAAAGTGTCTTGTTGTTCTGGCAACAGGACTTTTGGAGGCTTTCCAGTCAATCTGGCACTTTAGTGCCGGTACTGGGAGCTTGGTACTGATTTCTGAGAACACTGTAAATTCAATATTAATTGAACCTGCAGTCTGTAATGCTCCAAATGTTGTGAGCAGCTGATACTGAGTGGTAAAAACCTATCTGGAGTGATACAGAAGTCAAACAATGAGTGTGAAGTGGTCAAGTAATGATTTAGTAGTTACACTGATTGAGTGCTGGTTCAAACAAAGAGAAAACAATTGTTAGACAATTATTTGCTAGAGTACTACCTATGAGACACTGTAGTACTTATACAAGAAGTTGATACCAAGTTACTAATGAAGAGAAAAAGGAAATATAACTGAATCTGGATAGAAGCAATGGATTTCTGTGCTGTACAAAGTTAAGCAGTTGAGTATGTTATAATGGGGTTATTGGAAATAGGGAAAATAATTGGAAATGCCTTTTAGGCCTTCTTTCTTTGATTATATCTTGTCCCTTGTGCTACATTATATCAATGACATACTGTAAGAAGTGTCAATTGATCGGTGACTTCTGGTGGTGGCATATATGTGGTCACCTAACCTCTCCCTGAGTCCCTATCTGTCTTGGACCTTTTCTGTTCCAATCCTACTTTATTCCCAATGAATTCTCACTTGGTCCAATGCTCCTAATGTCCCTGTACCATCTCCTATTTCCATTCCATACCTTCCACTCATTTAGCTGCTGAGGTGCTAAAGTGCTGGGAACTGAGTCTTAT
>QFEC01002542.1:0-10625 GCA_003316585.1 Gomphus bonarii | reverse complement strand
GACACATGATATTCCTTGGCCAAGATTCAATCCCCTGCTCATTTGAGGGATTCACTGGGAGGAGGACTCCCAACACCATAGGGGAGTACGTGAGAGAGGCATCTTTCAAAACCTTCAGCAATCCCTTCAGTGCCCCCAGCAATTGCTACTCAGATCATGAGTTTGCCCTCCAACTGTACCCTGGGGTAGAACTCAAGAGGAACCTGACCTGGACCTGCCCCTCACTCTGGAGGAGACTGACAAGATGTGTTAACAGGTGCTTCTGTTAACAATCTCAACAAAACTCCACATTAAGATGCCATGTATTGAGAGGGGGGTGATGTCAGGGTTCAGCTTGCAGTTCATTGTCAGTTGTGGTTTCTTGTTTATGTCCTTCCATAACTTTCCACATCCTTCCATAACTTTCTACATCCTTCCATAACTTTCCACATCTTTTCATAACTTTCCACATCTTTCCATAACCTTCCATGTCTTTACATGACCTTCTGTGACCTTCTGTGACTTTCCATACAGATTACATAATAAGTGCTGGGCTAGGGTATATAAGTTGTGACTGGTGTAATGGTTACCCCTCAGCTTGATCTCTGAGGATTACCACTATACCAGGTGGAAAACCCCCTTATCAGCTCATTAAATATTGGAGTATCTTGTTGTTGTGACCTTGTCAATAGCATCACCCTCACATACAGGGACATAAGCAGTCAAGTGTTGAGTTACAGCAATTGCAGGAGCTGAGGCAGCATTAGTCAGGTTATTTTTCATGATACTCAGTTGGTCTTAAAGGACTTCATCCTGATGGTGTAAAAGTTGAACTTGGTTTGCTTGGGTGGCAAACATGTTTCTGAGGAAGATACCATTTTTGCCTAGGGATTCCCAGTATGTCTCAGAGAGTTGGTCTGCTATATTGTAGGGTGGAAGAGAGTGAGGGGAATGTGTGAGGTTATCTGAAAGGGAGCTTGATCTTCTGTGAGGGTGACACTTTGACAAGGCCACAATTACAAGATACTCCAATTATATAATCTACCTGGTGTAGTGGTAATCCTCAGTTTATACAAGGTTTACTAGCAACAGATATATAGAAAGCCCACCTGGTGTAGCAGTAGTCCTCAAGGATCAAGCTGAGGGGTAACCATCATACCAGTCACAACCCTATACCCTACTCCAGTGATTATCATGTAATTGGAAGATGCAAGGTATGGAAATGTAAACAAGAGGAAACAAACTGAACTCCAAGCTGAACCCTGAAAGTACTAGGGCTAGTGACTAGTGGAGTGGACATGAGAATGTTGTAAACATTACTCACCTTTTATACCAGTCTCACCTGAGAAACTTCAACACAATTTTCAGCCTGAGGTTGATTACTGCAGCCTTATGGGCCCAGCTATAAGGAGGGGATACTGTTGGGATCTTGCTTGTGAGATCCCTGCTTGCTTAGTTATCATGATTAAGTAACCTTTTTACCTATTCAAGTAATCCCACCCACTTGTTTTACTCAGCCTCAGAGTCTAGACCTTGGTTCTATCATTTCTTTTATTCAGTTAGTTTCTCCACTCACAATACTTTCCCCCCATTTAGTAATTTCCATTGTGCCTTGCAACAATCTTTGTAACACACCTCACTTAAACCTTATTCTGACTTATCCATGATTCATTTCACCTTTGTTTTAAATTCCATTCTGGAAATCCCTTTGTTCTTTTGATTTGAAATCATTATGACTATTTGAAATACTAATCTAGTATATAATATATATGTAAATCAGTAGTTCAGTAGTCAGAAAATCAAATAAGATTACCCCAAGTCTTTTGTCAAACATAACTCCTTGGAAATTAGGGATATGATGAGATCTGGACAGCACAGCACATAAGCTGAAGCCGAGCCCTATTCTGAACTTTGCTGAAATTAATCTCGTGTGAGCTTACACAACTTTGCCTTGGCCTGTCCTTAACACTGCCCCTCTGCTTTGGTCCTACACTCCTACTACTTCCTCAGTAGCTTTACAAGCCAGCTGCTGACCCTACCAGCATTGTGCATGACCTGACACACCATGTACAGGCAGTCACTGTCCCCAACACCATGCCCTACCGCTGCTCTGCCCTCAGTATAACCTAGGCAGGTCTACACATGTTGTCTTAGGGTAAACCCTCTCCAGTGTTTTCTCCAGAGGTATGCAGGCTGCATGACCTGGTCTCATGAAAAGACTCCCATTTCTGATCCATTTCTAAATTGTGTTTGGATGCTCAGACCCCCAGAGGTGGCACTTGTCATATTACCTTGCCACTGTGACCTTATATTTATGTGTCACCTTCTCCCCTTGATACAACATGCCTCCTTCGCATACGGACTCGGTAGCCCCCAGTACATGTGTTGGAAATGAGGAACTCCCTCTCCTAGCATGTCCTGACAGCCATACACCTCATGAGCTGACTTTTATGCACTTGCATGTAGTCCAACAGTCCCCAAAAGTGGAAGCACCCTATTATATGCTCACCCTTGTATTCGAAAACAGCAAGCAACATGTCAATACTGTTGAGATTTGATACACAGATAAGGGTGGAAGGTAAGACCGACGATCTATTTTCTTGTGAATACTCTAGCTAATATATGTATCAATACCCTTTTGTTTTCCATATCCGGCTTCAGTGACCGTATGTGACATGTGACGAACTGCCTTCCGCAGTTCAAACTCCAACAAATACCACCCATTGCCCCCCTATTATGCATTGGGTGACATGCCATGCACCTGCTTTTGGTGACCCCATTCATTTCATGCACCTGCTGCCCCCTCCCCAGTTCACATTTGGTGACCCCATTCATTTCATACTCCTGCTGCCTCCTCCCCAGTTTGCACATGGTTCCCACCATTATAATGGTGGGCCCTACCTCAATCTCACATGCATTGGGGCCACTACATCCTAGAGAGGGGTTGAGACAGGTGCAATCACATGTAGTAGGCTATGATCACTGCCCCTCTGGTGTTGCAGTGCAGCATACCTGGTTCATGGTCAAATAGCCCCATCTACATGAAAGCTATGCTACTGCCCCTATATGGTCCCACTCACACCATGTGCAATATGAAAGTGGACCACCTTACTTCTCTGGTCTCCATGGCAACCCCATATTGTACCATCCCATGTAGCAGATGATCATACATATCTCATACCAACACTTGTACACTTGTATGTTGCCTGCATTCCCCAATGGCTGGGCCAGCTGCTGAGACCCCTACTCTGCACTACACCTGCACTGCCACCACCCCCATGGTTGTGCACACCATCCATATAGCCCCTAGGGCCCCTGTCCTAGCAGTTACAGCTGCAATCTCAATGTAGATGAATAGTACTATAATGCAAGCCCCCACACACCTTAGGCAGCTCTCTCCAGAAGCACTACCACCCACTGCCAGTCATGGCTGGTGCCATACATGACGCATGATGCAACTTGCTCATTGTCAATGTCACTGCCTTCTTGCACAATCACAAGTGGACCCTAAAACCCCCAGTGGTTACCTCAGTGAACAGTGTTATATTCCAACCCCCCATAACCACATCAGCCCAAGGCCCTATTAGTGCACCGGTCATGATGCCACCCTTGACTGTTAGGACACCTCCCCACCCTGGTCATCAGCCACCACATGGACACATATTCATGAGATAGCTCAGGAAGTGCATATCCACTCCTGACCATTTCCTGACTTGCATCCCCTTGAGTGTCATTGTATTCAATTGTTCATATATTTCATATATATTTGAAAGCATGAATAGCTTCGATAGTGTCATCCTGCAGATCATATGGTTAGCATAAATGTTGGTAATTCCCAGAGTGCTGAATATATAGTTCGACTTGTGATATATTCTGTAGAATTTGTGCGGATAATAAGGGGGGACTTGGCGATTGATCCAAGTGTATGTTTCACTTGTGATGTAATCCCTCATGCCCCAGGATAACTTCAAGATTGTCTCTTACGATTGTCTGTTGAATGTTGTTCTGGAATAATATTTTCATTTTATCCCACCGTTGCAGTTAATGATAGGAGTGGTAGAGATCACCAGGCTTTAGAGTTGTCTACGATTTGGGGTATATACCCTAACGTGTTTAACTCCCCCATGGTTACATATTGATGATCTACGTGAAGGAATTCATCATAGGTGGCGATAACGGGGGGTGAAGAGATAGGGAGAAAAAGCGTCTAACTGCAAGGGTTGCTCGGGGAAAGTTTCATAATATCCTCAGTGCCCATTTCCCAGTATGAGGCGTAGGAGTACTCGACCCCAGTGCTTGCAGGTGGATAGGTGAAAATGAGTGGCTCTGGGGAAGAGGAATTTCATAATAGTCAACAACTATGCCCTAAGGCGTTCCCGAACACCATGTTCCGTCAAGCCATGTTCTTACCAGCAGGGTCGTGTACTAGAGCAGCTCAAAAGCTCTAAAAATCGGGAAATATGAAACAACGGAATAGAGTTTCACCCTAGAGAAGGTCTTGATGTACATCGTCCATAGGTGTGCACAACCAGAATCGGATTTAGTATAATTCCGTCAGGGTGCATTGAATGGATCAGATATAATCAAAGCATGGAGACAAAAAGTTTGTGGCTTGGGTGTCGGAACTTAGCACCTGTCACATACGCACGTCGCGCAAGAATTCAGAAACCCAGAGAAGTAAACAAAACATCAATCATGTCCATGAAAGGAAAAATTACAATCCTTGGATCCCAAGATGGCATTTTCACGTAATTGTCCTTGCGCAAATTGACAAGTTGGCGTTGCAATATCTCAAGGCGATGGCTCGGTGTTAGAAAATCCGTTTGACAGACTTCGGTTGGCAACGATGGAGGAAGCACGTAAGACTTGTGGATCTCTCCACACGAAGCCAGTCAATTTATTTATGTATATGAGGGCACACATCGCCGTGCTCGGCTCACCCAGCCCCGGGTTGGTCTGGAGAGAAGCGAATCTCGTTGGGCTTGTGATTCCTATGCTTCGAAAATGGCAGTACCTTCGCAGCCTGTGATCCGCTGATGAACATGAACCACAAGTGGAACTTTGTCGTTTGCCCTAGCTTTGTTGTTCCTCAAATTCATAAAATGGTTCCATTAAGCAAGGAAATCATACTGGTGTGATTATTGGTGTATAAGCGAATGGTCTAACCATAAGCCAGTTTCAGCAAACAGGTTGCCCTTACATCCATTGCTGGCTGACAGAAGTTGATGAAAATAAGAAGAGACTTTTGAAAATGTGAACAACACCAAATCATAATTAACATGTCCCACATAATTCGCCTCAAATATCAAAGCGACCTCACCAGAGCGTTAAATGAGTGAATGAGTGACCTTCTCCCAATTGCCGCCGGGACTGTGGTACCTTGATATTCGGCGGATTTAATGTACTATGTAGCTATATGTAGGAAGGGGCAAGTTTCTACGTGCAACTCCTTTAGGCCTAAGACGATTGTCAAACGGAAGTATCTGAACAATCGTCATTCAGTCCTCATTATGTAACAAAAAGGAGACTCGGCGTTTGGTTTGGGCACCACTGTCCTCAATACATTCGGTGACTACTCAGACGGAACCTTTACAACACTATATACGTTATTTACAAATGATAATGTTCCGATACATCTTGGTTTCCCACTTAAAAACAGCATCGTTTTGAATCTGTATGGAAAATCAAATCTTTCATGCCTTTTCTCACTACCAAAGACCCAAACACAGGCGCTGCTGTGGATTTTTTCTATCAAGACAGTGGGTCGCCAGACCGCACCGTCTATACAACTTTGGTCGTTATACACGGCCTGTTTTTTCACGGCGGTAAGGACACTCCATGTTGTTTTCAAAATAAGAAGATTTTTTATTTATCTATTTTACAGCTGTGTTTAAACATATCTTACCAATAGCTGCATCCAAAGGTTTCCGTGTGGTGTGTCTTAATCGTCGTGGATACCCTGGAACAACCCCATATACCCCAGCCGAGTTTAAAGCCCTCTCTCAAGGGGGCATAAACGGATTCAAAACTCTTGGGGCAGAGCTTTCACTCTTCTTAGATGGAATTATCGAGACATTATCACTTCCAGCATTTAACGTCGATGAGGATGAAGGTGGACTAGGGGTTATGGGATGGTCCATAGGAAATTTATTCACCATGAGTATCCTCGCTTCAATTACTACCTTGTCTTCAAAGGTCAAGGCTCGACTGCAGTCGTATCTGCGAAGATCAATCTTATTCGGTGAGTGAGGAAATGGACCTTATTTCATGGTTACCTCATCATACTGTAGATCCTCCCACTATCGTTTTTGGCATCCCTAGTGCATATTCACCCCTTTTGGACCACAAGATCCCTGAAGGAAAACGACCTCTCGAATTCGCGCGTTGGGTGTCCAGCTATTTTACACATGGCGACTTGTCTACACACAAACTTGACAACATTGAGTTCAAGTTTCCAGATTCGAAAAGATTTAGCATCGCGGCATCGTTGTCTTCAGAAGAACTCGATTCCTTGGTAGATTATAACACAGGTTTTCATTCCGACCTCTTTCTCCTCGAGGCTTTTGAGCCCCTTCTGTTTGATCACACGGGAAAAATATTGTTTGATCCAGAGACCAGATCCCTGTGGCCGAATTTGACTATTTGGTTCCTCGACTGCGATTCTTCGGCGGGCGTCATGGTTCATGCGGCTCTAGAGATTAAGCAACACGCGGAGGCAAACGGTGACCAAGCTATAAAATTTTTAACCATAGAGAATGCACATCATCTCGTATGTAACTCGTCGTCAATGGGCAGCGCTCATACTAACTCCTTAGTTAGGTGTTCTGGGATGAGCCCAAAAGAGCTATGGACACATTTGACCATTGTCTGAGACATTAATTTAGAATTCCCCTGTAGTTGATTGACACTGATGTGCAGTTTTAATTCCATCACCTGGGTGGTTTTAGGCTATAAGTTTATTTTATTGAACAAAACCTAACAACTATAGAACCATAGCCATACTCCTGTGGAAAGAGAATCCTTGAAGAGCGTGATTGACCCTATTCTTCAACTATGATTCTAGGATTCTAATCTTATCAATTTGGAATTAACTAAGGATTTACATGAACATATATGGTTCAGTTTCAGCATGTTGAGAATTACATTTATAGTTTCTACGGTCAATAGAACCCCATCTAAGTTCTCAACATCGGAGTGGCGCTACTAGTCCTTAATCTCGGTGGGAACGGGGTGATGTGAAGATATGTTACGTAGGTGGTGATACCGATATTCTGTTTGGTCCAGTTCATAGGGAACCTTGCTTGAACCCAGGACCGGACCTATGGTTCGGTTTGGTTGAACTTCGAGCTTGGACTGAACCTCGAAGGACCAGTTCAACATGTTTGGTTCAAGTAAACTTTTTTGTAAAGCATAAAGGGTGTACTGGTCTGCACAAGCATGGAGGGAGGGAAAACACTAGTAAAACTCAACCAACATAGAATATATTGTTGGATATTGGGCAATGCAGTTTTTTATGATAATTACAATATTTACCTATGAGTTCAAAATCTTTAATGCATAATTGAAGAATATTATCATGATTTTAGTTCAATTTTATCAGATGGATCTGACCTGTTTAGTGTGCATATGTACATACATTGACCTATTTTCAAGCTAATCTCAATGAGAATGCTATATAGCTATTTGCTTCTATACAATGTTCAAGATCAGCTCTAACAATTTCCCCTGATTTATTCCTGATTTTTCACTCTATTATTTAATTAGGGTACTTATGTTTCTTGAATGATAGGGAAAAATAACAACAAAATATTATACTATCTGGTACTGGCTATTGGATAGTATAATGGTTTATTGTATTAATGTCAGTGAAATAATTTGCAATTAAATAATCAGAAATATACAGTGCTGTTCCAATGGTTTAGCAATTTTGGCTATATGGTTAATACAACTGGCAAGAAATTATGTAATATGCTGGAAATATGCTCCTGAAGGCTATGGTATAATAGGTACAAGCTGAGATATATATTATGTAATTCTATTATCATTTGATAACAGGGTCAATATTTTAAAATAGCCATCTATTGGGATAGTTTTTTGACCTACTATTTCCCAGCTTTCTTTTTTTTCTAACATATAATTGGCATGATAAAAATATCACATGATCTGTCACTGCCTGTCACAAAATGTTTAAGCATTCACACTCCACATTTATCTGCTTCTTTGACCATGAAAGCCATTTCTTCTGGCAACAAGGAAAATGTTATCTCTCTCCACTTATCAGGCCATTCCATCAGGAAAGTAGAGTCTATTACAGGCCTAGGAAAGTTAATTGTGGGCAAAATATACCAGGAATTGGAAATGGACAAGGAGAACCATAAAGGAAGTAGGCCATCCATACTCTCTTCAACTGGCCAGAGGAGGATTATAGCCCTCTCCATAGAAATTCCTAAACCTTCCATACTTTGAGATAGCTGCTGGTCTATAATTTCCACATACTTCTTTGCATGCATCCTCTCCTCAACTTTTGTAAGCCTCACTACTCCATTTCAGCCCATGCAGCCCCATACCATCATGTTTCCCCCTTGATACCCCACTGTGGGAAGTGTTATTATGTCTGATATTGGTTTACCTTTCTTTTTCCACACATTGGTTCCAATCCTGTTAATCTTAGTCTCATATGATCATATAACTCTTTTCCAGTCCTCAATGATCTGGTTCTGGTGATATAAGGCAAACTCTAGACTCCTCTGCCTGTATCTGGCCCTAAGAAATGTTTTTTTTTGCCTTAACTCCTGCCTTGAGATGTGTGAGGGTAACACTTTAACAAGGCCACAATTGCAAGAAACTCCAATTATTATGAGCTGATTGAGACTAATCCACCTGATATAGCAGTAATCCTCAGAGATCAAGCTGAAGGGTAACCATCACACCAGTCACAACCCTATACCCTACTCAAGCACTTATTATGGAATCAGAAGGTGAAAGGTGTTTGAGTGTAAGTAAGGAGAAAAAAGATGAAATCCAAGCTAAACCCTGATAAGATGGTTCCTTTTCAGTTCATTTATGATATTTTTGTGGAGAGACAGAGATCTCAATGATGGTGTTGATACAGTTTGTGGCCTGGACACTATTGTCTAGTTTGCCAGTGATAATTTGACTGACAATCCTCCTCTGATCAGTTGGAGAGAGTATGGATAGCCTACCTCCTTTATGGTTCTCCTTATCCATGTTAGATCCTCAATCCCCTCCAATAGATCTATATGTTAGCACCCTTAGTCATTCAGCTCTGATTTGCATCCAAGTCATACTGATCCTCCACTTGATCCTCCAAAGCACTCCTCTACAAACACATTCACTCTGAAATTCTCATGTGATCTCCACACACATGTTACCCCCCTCTGTTATCATCATCATATCACCTCTGGCATACAGATCTTCATGTTACCACCTCTAACATTCATTGTATTATCTTCTAGTACATTCCATTGCTCCACATGACAGGTTCCCCCCTTGTAGTAACTCTATAGTCTGTTCTATTATCTTTTCTTCATTTGGACTACATTGTTCTTTTTAAATACAAGGCCTCTGCATGTATATAAACCTGTTAAATGGCTTGAGCTTAACAAAGATACAGATTTTTACTGAGGTTTGGCTCAAGCCAATGAACCAAGATCAGATGTGACTCAGCTTCAACCTATTTGGGTTGCACCCACTCTACTACACTCTAGGTATGTCACTGTATTTCAGATAGATCTTGGTGGGTTTAACCAAAGTGTTCAGGCTGAGTGAGTGTTAGGATATTGCTTCACGAGATCCCCATCTGCTTAGTCAATTATTATTAAGTGTTCTCTTCTTATTTTGGAAACCCCACTCAGTCTCCATTGATTTCTCATCCTAGTTCTAGACCTCGCTTCAGTTTATTCACTTCACAATTCTGCTCATGATATGTTTTCCTATTCAAGTAATTTCCATTGCCTCATGCAACAATCTTTGTAACAACTTCGCCCTAACCTTATTCTTACTCATCCATGTTTCACCTCACCTTTGTTTTAATTCCCATTCCTGAAACCCCTTGTTCTTTTGATTTGAAATCACTCTGACTAATTTGAAATACTAACCTCATATATAATGCATATGTAAATTAATAGTTCTGTAGTCAGAAAATCAACTAAGATTACCCTGAGCTTTTCAGTTAGACCTCACCCTCAGAAATTAGGGAATCTACGAGATCTGGATGGTGCAGCACATAAGCTGAAGCCAAGACCTACTCTGAACCTTGCCCAAAGTTACAACCTTGCTTGAGTAATATGCCAGAACCTTGGCTTGGCCCATTCTTAACAGTGAGTGGTCATATGTAGAAGGGACTGTGGGGGCTTAGTTTGATTTCTGAATAAAGTACATACATGAATAGGGTAGACTTAAATACTAAATGAGAATAGGGATATATGACTGGACTAAGGAATGGAGAATAATGAATAAGACATGGAGACCAAAGATGTATGACTGTGTGTGAACCAAAGTGACCAAAGTGAGGACCAAACAGGTAAGTGGGACTTGTGATATTTCTTCACATGAGAACTTTAGTTAGGTGACCAAGTGAATCAAGGCTTGGTCAAAATGTACTCTGACAAAACCTCCATACCTTC
>QFEC01002538.1:1102-23755 GCA_003316585.1 Gomphus bonarii | reverse complement strand
TAGTCTTACCCCACTACCTCCGTTCTCACCCCGTAACCTCCACTCCGCTACTCCGTAAATACAAGGACAAGACGATGCAAGAGGGTGCAACACACAAGTTGAAGCCAAGTCCTCTCAACTCTGTACCCTGGCTCGAAATCAATCGTTCCACCACTCCGGACCCCCCGGACAATACATCTCTGACTCCGGACTTAACAAGTAGTTAGCAACATCCATAGCAATACTATAGTGATAACAAGAATCTCAGAACTCCTCTCTAAGATACACTACCTCAGTTGAAGCCATTAGGACCAGCAATCTATATTACTGCCATGTCACTCATCATTCACCTCTAGGAACTCAGACTTTTATTGCTCAGACTTTATTAACTGTAATTCTCTTTACAATATGTGCCTGAGGGCATAGGGTTGTGACTGCAGCTACTCCTCAGCTTGATCTCTGAGGATATCCATTGCACCAGCTATCCCTTATCAGCTCATATTTCTTGGAGTATCTTGTTGTTGTGACCTTATCAATAATGTTGCCCTCACAGGGACCAATATGAGGTTGTTCATGGGGTTATTATGTGATATGGGTTTGCCAAAAAATGCATTTTTGAATAAAAATTATTTGGGGCTTCTGCTATTGGGAGACCCAAGCCAATATACAGGATGGATCATGTTTTAAGTTTCAGATGAATCTGTCAAAAATTGGCTGAGAAATGATGGATTGAAAATTGGCTCAAAATATGTATTGGAATGCGACATTGGCAAGGTCACATGCAAATGATAATAATGACTCTACATTTAAAAGTGAGTCAAAAGTTTGAGTTTCTTCCCACTGACATATCAACACTTAATTCGAAGATTAACTGTGCTGTAGGAGAGCGATCACGGGTTTCCGCGTGCGGAAATCCGAATCTCTGCCCCGTGGATACAGTGTCACTTTAATGGTGAACTATGTGGGTACTATAATTAACCGTGGGATGCATGCTGTAAAATCCCCGAGGCCTGAAATTTGGAATCCTGAAACATTCACGCATGCACGAACGTCGCTTTTGAGTGTATTGTATTATGATTTAGCACCAGCTTGTGTTTCTCTTTGACGTCTATATGTAGCATGACTATGAGTCTGTTCCTTTACGCTCTGCTGATAAGTACTGTCGATAATGGATTCATGAACTTTTTCGCCTTTAAAGTATTTCGCTCTAATAAGCTGTTCCAAACATAATAAGCTGTTCCACACACTGGGCCATCAGTTGGGCGTATAGGTATATACCCCTAGTCCCCGTACGTCAATTCCCTCTCATCCTTCACTTCTGCATTGGAGAATTCTTCGGAAAGCTGAACAACATCACGTATTCTGTCATCACCGCAGCGTATTGTACCTTCCCCCAGAATGTGTCAGGGAAGGGTTGCTTACTGCGCATCTATGTCACGGCTTTCGTTAGGAAGAGCGAAGCTTGGGACTATAGTCCCTGCCCCGTAACCAGCGGAGATTGACATGTTGAAGCCGCCATCGCGACTGACTGGTTGAATGGAAGAAAATTGAGTATTGGTTCGTGGGCGTAATTTATGGCTTACTGTATGTCGATCTTTCGATTTTTTGGACAACGTTGCGGGTAGCACGGATGGGGATATTGATATCATGTTTGACGTCTATTGGGATAATGGATCAAATTTGGAGATGGACGGAGATGAGGAGAGCGGTACTAACCGACATCATTGCTCCAGTGTAACTTTACCTTGCCGTCGTCCTCGGCCAACTCATTTTTTTTCTGCACTAGGAGTTTCTGGAGCTCAATCTTCAGAATACGCACATCCTCTTCCGTCTTGATTTGGAGAATGACCTAATAGAAGAACAAATCTCGATATGATTGTTCTATTCAGAAACTTATAAACCCAACATACTTGGAATTTATTGATAAGCATCCTAAGATCGCCATCAATAGTGTTGAGCTTCGTCTTGAGTTTACCAGAGGTAATGAAATTTTTTAGTTTATTGGGTTCCTTGCGCAGGATAAGCTCAGTTTTTAATCCTTCAATATCACTGTTATGAATGGGTAAATTAGAACTAGTTTCGTGTGAAGAGGGGGAGGCGCACATTTGTATCTCCTCGATAAGGCTCTTTATGTCACCATCGATTTCTTTGACATTACCCATCTTGTCGACGAGAAACAGTATCCACCGGAGGTTCTCCGTTAGGGACTGAAACGCCTCAGCGTTCTCGCCCATCTCCTATAGAACACTATTTGTTAACATCCCAAGCCAGTCTACGTGCGCTGCCTTGTGACGCACCTCAATATGACGCATGCAGTCCAACACCGCGACTGCGGCGACCTTGAGCCCAGGGATGAACGTAGCGTTCCCGAGGGCGTTCAGCGACAATTGAAATGCTTCTAGTAAGGTCTCGGAAACGGATGCGCCACCCTTTGAGGGTTTGGGAGGTGCATCAGCAGGTCTCACGTTCGATAAGGTGGTCGTTTTGGTGGGTTGAGTGGGTTGGGTGAGTTGGGAGGCAGAGGCGGAGTGACCATTAGTAGTTGATTGAGCTGTGGCTGTAGGTGTACGAAGGCTGGATGACGTCGTCGTCGTCGTCGTCGTCGTGGGGGAGGGAGTACCGGCGGCCGTCGAAGTCCCTTGAATTTGCTTTACGCGTTTCTTTTGTTTTAATCCAGAAAACTTGAAAGTGGGCATGATGAGTGGAGTTGGGACAAAGGGGGCTTTATTGAATAAGAGTGGAGCTCGAGCTATTGCAACGAAGGAAAGAGCAACCTACCTTTTGTATAACATGTTATGTACCTTTTGGTGCGGTATGCAGTTCACTTGATTCTTTGACCAGTGCCAGCACAGCCTTGCTGTACAACACATGTACTGCGCCGAGGGCTCGCCGGGTTGACACCTCGGGTGTGTGGTCCAATGGGACGGAGTCGGCTATAGGTCCACAATAAGCATTTCGAAAGAGTTTCCCCACTTCATTACCAGTGCGAAGACTAATACAGAGCACTTGGATGGTGCGTTTTAACTCTGTGTCGTGAACGTACTTGACACCGCCCTGCGGTGTTCTGTTTGGTACCCGCTAGGTCCGTGGCGCTGCCAAGTGAAGCGGTCCATGTTTTGCCTTCTATTTTGGGATATCTTGGCGAGTGGCTGGACTCTGCCTCGAGGTCCTCCTTGTGAAATCAGAATATGTCCCCTTGAACGTGATTCGCTTTAAGCCGACCTTCACATGCACAGGCCACATTTCAGACTTGCCAATGTACTGTCACTCGGGTCCAGCCGGTTGAATTAATGCTCTGGCTAGTGGGGATGATACCATGCTGATAGTAGTGGCCACCCACCAGGTGCAGAAAGCACTGGTATGTCACGTATATGTCACGGTTCGAAGATGACGTTAGCAGTTGCACAGCCATACGTGCCAACGATGGGCTGTGAAGAATTTTTCTGGGCAGCAATTCAGGATGGCATTGCAGAAAATGTCCTGGTCGGGTCCCTGAGGTAAAAAAAAAGGAGGGTAGTAACTTTCAGTACCAAAAGTGAGTAACGTTTTTCGAATTTTCCTTGATGTTTTCGGTACACATTATTATCATAACGAGAAACTCATGTACAGTGGTCACTTTTACTTAGAAAATGTAGCCTAAGACAAATTTATATCACAGTATCATTCCGCGATGTCTTACGGGCACATACAGAAATTGATGACACCAAACATGAACAGCGTCATAGCGAGACCCACTTAGATGTTTGCAATGTCGAACACGGGGTAGAAGTGTTCTCTAAGCACCAAGGAACATGGACATGTGAGACATATGGTATGGGATATTTAGCAGAAGAGGTAGAGCAACCACCTGGAACGTAAATCTGTTGATAACGTCCAACCCGATACCGCTGAAGCATAGAAGAATTTTGTGGCTAAAAACCTGTCGGAAATCTTGTATAGTGGTTACTTTTCAATAGAGAAATCTACATAGATTCTTGGTCTACAAGATAGCTAGGATCCTAAAGCATATGTAATAATATTTCGATGATTTTAAAAATTAAATTCAATTTCCTATTAGATACACAATCCAAAACTTCCAAACATGCAAACTGTTCTGTTGCTTACTGTATACTTCTAGCAGAGGACCCTTCTGTCCAAGACATTCCCAATATGGGAATTTACTAGTTTAGCATGGCAATTACAATGTATACAAATAGCTGCAATATTGCAGTGTAGTTCATTAGTGAAAAATTATCCTCCAAAAAAGCTTTATTAAAAACAAAACTCTATTGTAAAAAAAACTCTACAGCCCCAACTGAAACCACTAGGGCTGACTTCGTCAAAAAGTTGCGTCTACTTGTCATTTACCACCGGTGAATAGTGTTTATATTAGATTTAGATCTAAAACATTGGAGATCATTATCACAATATTTTACAAAAATTCACATCACTCAAACTTTTCACTTAACTAAATTTCTGTTAATAGTCCGGTCACAATGTTTCATGCCTTGTTCCATGATTTCATTGTCAATCTGGCACAGTGTGTTAGCACAGCATTGATACTTCCAATACTCACCGTAAACTCGCTATCAAGTGTCTGCTGCAGAGGTTGAATGATTCTCTTTGGGGTAATATCGGCTATTTGCCTGATGGCGACATGGGCGCACGGGTTCATGAAATCCCTGATCCTAGCGTTATCCCCGAGACTCTCCTCTTTATTTTTTAATATTTTTTTTCTTGGTGAGGTATTTGTCATTATCTATAATCACGAACGTGGGCGCGGACACAACCACAGGCACGGTCAGGGAATGGCATTGATAGCGTGGAACGGAACAAACTATGGGATCCTCGTCATCAATCTGCCGGTGATGTTTGGCGGACAGATCACTGATGTGATGATATAATGAGTGATCCCTGTTGTCTTTTTTCTGGGGTGGGGAAATCGGGTTTGTCGCTGGTACTCGGATTACTTTGGGGGACGGTTTTTGTGCGAGAAAGCCATGTTGACCACCTCATTTTGTGTGAGAGATGGTTGCCGGCCCACGTCCGATGAGTCAATAATGAAATTAAGAGTTGGGCAAGTATGTAAATGGTTTTCTAGATAGGGCAGCTATCCTGTAAAATCCCTGAGGCCTGAAATTTGGAATCCTGAAACGTCCGCGCGTGCACGAATGTCGCTTCTGAGTCTATTGTATTATGATTTAGCACCAGCTTGTGTTTCTCTTTGACGTCTATATGTAGTATGACTATCAGTCTGTTCCTTTACTCTTTCCTGATAAGTACTGTCGATAATGGATTCATGAGCTTTTTCGCATTTATAGTATTTCTCTCTAATAAGCTGTTCTACACACTGGGCCATCAGTTGGGCGTATAGGTATATACCCCTAGTCCCCGTACGTCAATTCCCTCTCATCCTTCACTTCTGCATTGGAGAATTCTTCGGAAAGCTGAACAACATCACGTATTCTGTCATCACCGCAGCGTATTGTACCTTCCCCCAGAATGTGTCAGGGAAGGGTTGCTTACTGCGCATCTATGTCACGGCTTTCGTGAGGAAGAGCGAAGCTTGGGACTGTAGTCCCTGCCCCGTAACCAGCGGAGATTGACATGTTGAAGCCGCCTTTGCGACTGACTGGTTGGATGGAATAAAAATGAGTATTGGTTCGTGGACGTAATTTATCGCTTACTGTATGTCGATCTTTCGGTTTTTTGGAACACGTTGCCGGTAGCACTGATGGGGATATCGATATTACCGTCAACGTCTGTTTGGATAATGGATCAAATTTGGAGATGGACGGAAAGGAGGAGAGTGGTACTAACCGACATCATGGCTCCATTGCAAATTTACATTGCCGTCGTCCTCGGCCAACTCAAGTTTTTTCTGCTCTAGGAATTTCTGGAGCTCAATCTTCAGAGTACGTATATCATCTTCCGTCTTGATTTGGAGAATGACCTAATAGAAGAACAAATCTCGATATGATTGTTCTATTCTGAAACTTATAAACCCAACATACTTGAAATTTATTGATAAGCATCCTAAGATCGCCATCGATAGTGTTCAGCTTCATCTTGAGTTTACCAGAGTTAATGAATTTTTTTATTTCATTGGGTTCCTTGCGCAGGAAAAGGTCGGTTTTTAATCCTACAATTTCACTGTTATGACAAGGTAAATTAGAACTAGTTTCGTGTAAAGATGGGGAGGCGCACTTTTGTATTTCCTTGACAAGGGTTTTTATTCCATCATCGATATCTTTGACATTCCTCATCTTATCGACGAGAAACAGTATCCATCGGAAGTTCTCCGTTAGGGACTGAAACGCCTCGGAGTTCTCGCCCATCTCCTATAGAATACTATTTGTTAACATCCCAAGCCAGTCTATGTGCGCTGCCTCGTGGCGCACCTCAAAATGACGGATTCAGTCCAACACCGCGACTGCGGCGACCTTGATCCCAGGGATCAACGGAGCGTTCCCGAGGGCGTTCGCCGAAAATTTAAATGCCTCTAGTAAGGTCTCAGAAACGGATGCGCCACCCTTTGAGGGTTTGGGAGGTGCATCAGCAGGTCTCACGTTCGATAGGGTGGTTGTTGTGGTATGTTGAGTGGGTTGGGAGGCAGGGGCGGAGTGACCGTTAGTGGTTGATTGAGCGGCTGTAGGTGTACGGAGGCTGGATGTCGTCGTCGTCGTCGTCGTCGTCGTGGGGGAAGGAGTGCCGGCGGCCGTCGTAGTCCCCTGCATTTGCTTTACGCGTTTCTTTTGTTTTAATCCAAAAAACTTGAAAGTGGGCATGGTGAGTGGAGTTGGGACAGAGGGGGCTTTATTGAATAAGAGTGGAACTCGAGCTATTGATAGATTGCAGCGAAGGAAAGAGCATCCTACCTTTTGTATAAAATGTTATGTACATTTTGGTGCGGTGTGCAGTTCACTTAATTCTCTGATCAGTGCCAGCACAGCCTTGCTGTACAACACATGTACTGCGCCGAGGGCTCGCCGGGTTGACACCCCGGGTGTGTGGTCCAATGGGACGGCGTCGGCTATAGGTCCACAATAAGCATTTCGAAAGAGTTTCCCCACTTCATTACCAGTGCGAAGACTAATACAGAGCATTTGGGTGATGCGTTTTAACTCTGTGTCGTGAACGTACTTGACACCGCCCTGCGGTGTTCTGTTTGGTACCCGCTAGGTCCGTGGCGCTGCCAAGTGAAGCGGTCCATGTTTTGCCTTCCATTTTGGGATATCTTGGCGAGTGGCTGGACTCTGCCTCGAGGTCCTCCTTGTGAGATCAGAATATGTCACCTTTGAAGGTGATTCGCTTTAAGCCGACCTTCACATGCACAGGCCACATTTCAGACTTCCCAATGTATTAGGCACTCACTCGGGTCCAGCCGGTTGAATTAAGGTTCTGATCAGGGATGATACCATGTTGATAGTAGTGGCCACATCCAGGTGCAGAAAGCACTGGTATGTCACGTATATGTCACGGTTCGAAGATCATGACGTTAGCAGCTGCACAGCCATACGTGTCAACGATACCTGGGCTGTGAAGAATTTTTCTGGGCGGAAATTCGGGATGGCATTGCAGAAAATGTCCTGGTCGGGTCATTGAGGTAAGAAAGGAGGGTCGTAACTTTCAGTACCAAAAGTGAGTAATGTTTTTCGAATTTTCCTTGATGTTTTCAGTACACATTATTACATTATTACCATAACGAGAAACTCATATACAGTGGTCACTTTTACTTAGAAAATGTATCCTAAGACAAATCTATATCACATTATCATTCCGCGATGTTCTTACGGACACATACAGAAATTGATGACACCAAACATGAACAGCGTCATAGCGAGACCCACTTAGATGTTTGCAATGTCGAACACGGGGTAGAAGTGTTCTCTAAGCACCAAGGAACATGGACATGTGAGACATATGGTATGGGATATTTAGCAGAAGAGGTAGAGCAACCACCTGGAACGTAAACCTGTTGATAACGTCCAACCCGATACCGCTGGGTGTACCCATGTCGCACTAGAAGTATAGATGTATTTTGTGGCTAAAAAACATCTCAGGAATCTTGTAGTGGTTACTTTTCAATAGAGAAATTTAGCCTGATATAATACGAGGGTGGATTACTATTTTTTTTACCATTCACTCGGATTTTCCTTCAAAATTGTAAGTAATGTGTTAGTATTTGCATAAGGATCTTGGGTTTATCATGATGTGCATGTATTGCTTTATTTAATCGATCTAGGTGGCGTTTGTGCTTTTTTTTTCTTGTTCTTTGACCTCGGTAAACTGGGGGACGCTGACTAATTCTTGAATGCTGTATCTGTTGAATCACCTTAATCATAGAAAGTTACAGATACATATTAAAGTAAACACAAACAC
This sequence comes from Gomphus bonarii, assembly GCA_003316585.1. Classification (NCBI taxonomy): domain Eukaryota; kingdom Fungi; phylum Basidiomycota; class Agaricomycetes; order Gomphales; family Gomphaceae; genus Gomphus; species Gomphus bonarii. The sequence continues at coordinate 15,415 of QFEC01002538.1, read as the reverse complement.
AATGGCAGTCCCAGGGATAGAATTGAAGGCTGCACCAAACTTGATAATCTGGGCGTATTCGATCGGAAAATGTGTTCTTTACATGGTCAGCCTCCTTCACTATTGTATCCACCTGTTTCATCAAAGGCCATAGGTCACATGTGAAAAAAATGTACCTTCCGCCAAAAAAAAACATCATTCACCCCTCGAAATTGACCCTTGATTAAACCTGGCAAACAGATTTCTCCCACGACCTATTCCACTTTCGTATCGTTTACGACCTCCTCTCGGACTTCATCCACCATCTTCTCGTTAACTCCTGTGCCCCAACATGAAACCATTTACTCATGCTCCCCCCCGTAACGCGTGATTTTTACGACTCGTGCCGCACATTATCCATCAGGACTTTTGGTCCTTTGTCGGATATAGATTTTGGCGAAATGTAAAGCAATATCCATACACAAAACGACAGGAATCCTAGTGAAGTATGGCCAAAATCATTAACGGTGTCCGAGAATCTTGGCAGAACGACATATCATACTTATTCTTTATTGTCCATCTGTGTTTTACAAATATCCCTCCCTCCCTCATGCTCACAGTCTCTCGGAATGTATGTCCTAGGAACACCCTCACCCTTGTATCCTTTTATTATATGTTACTCGTTGACAACCCTTTCTTTGTACTATATGTTCACTTTATGTACTATAAGCAACTTCTTATTCATCAAACGCCTTGTTTAAGTCATCGAAAACTCCATCAAAATTGACTATTTCTGGCGTATAAATGTCCTTTCATGGCCTTTATAAACCGAAGACTAGAAATTGTCGTTAAAGAAAACTAATCTTGATTCACACATTACAGACTTGGGGAACAATCAGACCAAAAAAATCGACGACATATTGTTAATACATGATTCAAGTTCCTCTGGCATAACTCTTTTTCTCGCAGTCATATTCTGATTTATATTTTCCCTTGGTCGGGTACAGGAGGTGGCGCTCCGGTTCCGACCATCACCTGTATTCCCTCGCTGGTGATGTCATTGATGGTCAAGAAGACGAAAGCTAGGAGTAAGATTGAATGATGAGCGATATGTAGCAGAAATATGAAAGAGCATACCTGGGCCTGGCGGATATACCCTGTTATTTGGCGGACTCGTGATTGTGAGGGACGTGCGATTCGCAGAGAGGTGGGCCTCCATGAAGACGAGACGAGAGCTAGAGTGGAATGCATGTGTAGAGAATCCCAGGTCCATGAGTGCAACTTCGGGGGACGGCATGAGCTGCATATCAAATAGCAAGCAAAGGAAAAGCCATACCCTGGACGGATGATGGTTGGATATTTGCAGGGATTGAGACGCCAACTGAGAATTTTGTGTTGAATGCGATCTTCTGTGGCATGCCGAGGATCGCGGGTCGTGCCATGTTGAAGAACGGAGGGTTCAGATATTCGACTCGGAGTTCACTAATGAAAGCGGTGAGCAAGAATGAGACTGTGGGGGTAAGCACTTACGAGGGGAATGTGGTGGTGTTGACTATCTGGCCGTTGGGGTTTGAACCAGCAATCATCACATTACTGCGCGAGTGGCGTATTCATCAGTACCCTGAGATGACTTTGCAGAATTAGAGTGCTTACCCTTTGGGCGTCAATGAAACTGACGAATGATACAGCCGTGGAATATTTGTTGTTGGGAGACCTACATTGCTGATGCGTTGACCAAGGGGTGCAGAGGGTGTGTATAAGGAAGGTGTGAGCCTGGCGTGTCGCTCAGTATCACGGATCATCCGACATTGAAGGTACTCACACAGGGTGATCGGCATTCGAGGCACCGTCTATTGCGTTAGCGACAGAGCCGATTGCAGCATATCCAGTCATCGCCCCGTTGGTGATGAGCACCTGGCCGTTGGGGAGCAGAACGAACTCGGGCATCATGCGTGGTTCCAGCAGCTGCTCGACTTCCCAGCCCTTCTGGATTCCTTCTGGAGTCAGAGTAATCCTGCTGCATTGTTGAGATGCAGGGTCTTGGGAGGAGAGACTTAAGGACGGGATGGTGTCGCTTACGTTGGAGCCGCCGCAGATGAGCACCTCTGGGGTGAAATTGGGGGGAGAGAGAGGGAGGAGGGTGGCAGTTCCGTCGAAGGGGTTTGTGACTCTGACGCCGTTGGGGATGTCGGGGAGGAATGTTTCCGTTTTAGTTTCGACATTATAAATCATCGTGCGATTGTTGGCGGCGACGAACACCGTGCCGTCGGGAAGGGCAAACCCACTGATACCAGAATGAGTATGCGATAAATAAAAATAGTTTTGGACGTACCGAGGGAATAGGTTAGCTGGGAGACTTTTCTCGAGGAAGGCAGAAGGACGAGGAACACCTCCGTCTTTAGGAGGGAAAAACTCGATGCTGTTGACAGGATCGGTGTTGTAAAATGGAGTTGACTCATGCATGCCTCCGATTATCATCTATGTTCGATATCATTAGACAGGTTTCAAGCAGAAATCTTTACATACCAGGGACCCATCGAAAAGTCTCACTGTCGACGTGTACCATCTGGTTTCCGCCAAGTGAAGGGTTTGTGGGTCCTCGAAAAGAGTGCAGCCAGCTCCGCTAGGGCTGTTGCAGGGCTCAAACAATCTGATTCCCATGCGGCCATCATATGCTATCGGATTTTGAGGAATATTTCCTGCGACGCTGACCTAATCAAAGGATGAAATCATAAATCAGACTCACAAGGACTCTTCTTACCATAGTTCCGTTACTCAAAAATCCTCCAGAGGCACAGAACGAATCAGAAATGACCTCCAAGGGTGACGCGGTGTTCGTCTCAATGTTCCATAGAGCACCCCACGTCGTGTGTCCGTTAATCGTGATAGGGTCGTTAGTGGCTTTGTCGAATATTACGGCAAGGGTGGGAGAGACGAATATCGCTTCGAGGGCGACCAGACCACTTGTTCCATTTTGAACAAATTCCCATCCTGCACCAGCTGCAACGCCAAGCAGGGAGAGGAGAGAAATGCTAGAGGAGAACATGTTCTGCGTCTACATGGATTCAGGACTCATCTTGGGGGATTATATAGATCTTTGACTACGACGTCATCAATTATCAGATGAGTTCATTTGTACCGTCGTGGCCCAAATGCGTTTTTTGCTATTGGACAGGGACACAAAATTCCCCACGAGGGACCAAGAATCACCAGTTGGAAGTGGACAAACGTCTCATTAATCTGGGGGTTGAAGCCCGACACGGATGCAGACACATGGGTAAACGAAAACATTTCTGAAGAAGAAAGATCCCACGTATCAGCCACAGAAAACACGAAGCGAAAATCACTGTGCTGAAAGTTTTATCGAACCTAGGATATGGATCCTCCTTTTGGCCCCAACCCACACTTAGATCACATAAATGACCGTGCACTAAACATGACCCACTGGTTTATGAGTTTATTGTTTGAGACCCTTTGAAAGACAGAATCATGTCATCTCCGAGGCATCGGATGTTTAAGGAATGTCAAAAGCACCTGCCTTGAGTGATATGAGGCTCACTGGTGACTCCCACATGAGGCATTGCGTGAGACAGACGAAAGAACGAGTAAGGAGATTGGGTACGATCGGGGAGCATGAGAAGCACGCTCGGAAAAGCCATCAGTCGAGTCTAGTGTAACAGAAGTGTTATGGGGGCAGTAGTCAAGCTCTAGTGTTCTAGCCTTCCGACCCACTGCTAATACTGCCATTTGAGTCGTTTTGGCCGGACCGGTAACCCTGGCTGCGACCTGGGTCCGGAAGTGGAGCAGATATAAATTAATAAACATCTGACTAGAGCCAACTTGTTGAAATGGGCCATGTGACTGCTAACATAGACACCAAGCATGGGAATGTATTGTTGACAGTCCGGCCCGGGCCACATCAAGGGGCGTACAATGTTATTTTTGTGATGAGAAACTGTGTTGAGAGCCACCAGTCGTTCCCAATATGGTCTGATGGCAATATGGTGAGCAGGTGCTACGGACTTCTGGCTTCTTGTAAGGTATAGACTCACCATTCCTCCTCCGAACATCGCTATGTGCTGGTTGGGTGAGACCAAGATCGATATCGGAACCCTAAATCTCAATTGACGCAGAAGTTCCGCGCGGCGGGGAACTGATCAGACGTCTATTCGTTGCTTTTAAAGGACACGGCTACTAGGAAACTCGTGAGGAATGAGTGGGCCTTCCGACCGAGCTGAATGTCGGAAAATTAGTGTCAAATTGGCTGTGTGCGCTGATGTAATTTGGGTGAAGTTAGGCGTCGAATGAAGCGAAATCAATATGACTACTTGCTTATCTTTATTCATTCAACGAGGTACGGTTTTCACTGGCATCATAGAACGCGGTTTTGAACACCTCCACTAGCTTTCAAACAATGATGTCATTATTGTAACTTGTCCGCTGAGTGTGTTACACGCATGAGCTGATCTCGAGAATGCTCACCTACCGAGATTAGAAAGCGGTCGTCGATTTAGATTCATTGTTGTCACTACACGAAGGGACCGATCCACAGTGTTTATGAACCAGCGGGGGATCATGATGTGGAAGTAAGAGCATCCTCCCGATTGTCACTGAGCTTTTCAATTACCATCTGTGTGCACCCTTTTAGTTGCCCTCAGATAGACTCGCTAATGCCGCCGATCCAGGAAGTTCGAGCCCAAACGGACTTTTCGAATATCTTGACCGGTTCCTTTTGATGATTTTGACCCAGAAGATAGATCGGAGGTACGTTGCGCCAAATAACAGCTTGACATTGGAGAAGCACACGAAAGTGGAGGCTCTGCTGTTTGAGGATACTAATCCAGATTGTGCATTCGACGCGCATAGGAAACATAATCTTTATTCCAAACTGACGTTAAAAGTGTCGCCAAAATGTATATAATTAGCTACTTTCTAATCCACAAACAATATACAGCCGGCCGCAACGAACGATTCGCTCCTGGTTTGTGCTGTGATTATTTAGTGAAAGACTATGTAAAGCCAAGGTATGATTCCAAAGGTAGCGAACCTGATTTTCGTCCTGGCTTATTTATGGAGTACCGTCATTGAAGAGGTTGCCACTGCAAGCCAGACCCTATCGCATGCTTCTATTTCTGTTTTCACAAGAACAACACCTACCTTGCTGCTCCAATGCTTGATAAACAATCGTGCACCTCTACTGTTCGGATGAAGGTTTACCCGGCTCCGAAAAGGCAGAGGGAGACCTGTTTTGACTGCACAGTTCAGAGGCGAGGGTATCCTCCACGCCAGGTCCATGCATGATTAGGAACTTCCGGAATGTAGATATCAATATCTATAACATTCAAGAACTAGCTGAGCTGATGGCTTTGGATCAGAGAGATTCAGAACCCCAGGGTGGAAGTCCAAGCATGCATCATCAGCTAGTGGAAAGGAGAAAGGTTGTACAGTGGTGAGTGTTATAAGGGGAGAGAAGGTAACGAACAGTTTTATGACATACCTTGCAATTCCTGAAAATATTTCACGAAAGTTGCAGTGAGCACCTCCCCAGTGTTCACACTAGCATGTGTGTGTTATTAAAACTTAGAGTGATGGTTTAAGCTGATTGGAAATATAGACAGATCACACCTGGATGGGCATAGGAGGAACAAATAGAGCTCCCTACAAATATTTGTTCTACTCCCGATGGAAGCCATGCTTGCAAAGCGTGAACAGATTCTTTGTGACAAGATACACTGATTTCATGGTGGTCTGACATCCGAAGTCACCGAATGTAATTATTGAAAATTGTACAATTCCCTGCTCAAACCAGCCATGACTCATTGCTGTGACTTAAGCTGACACCCAGGTCACGGGTTATTTAAGCTTATGGTTGTAGGCTGAGTTTGAACGAGCTATCACGATTCCTACCACCATGTCGATATTTGGTATAGGCTTTGGACAGAACAATCAGCAGCAGCAACAGCAGACACATGCGTTTGGACAGCCGAGTGCGTTTGGTAGCTCAGGTGAGTCAGAAAGACATCATGCAAGAGTCACCCCCAACCCCTTTATATTCTCATGATTAGGTTTTGGCGCGTTTGGTCAGAACGCCGCCCAGCAGCAGCAGCAACCCCAGCAGCCGCAGGTTAATCCAATGTTTGGCAACTTAGCCAGCAGCACGTCTACTCCCAGCGGTGGCTTTGGTGCGTCCCGCCCCAACCAACCTGCGTCAGCCATGCCCTTATCCCATCCATCCAAATCCACAGGCGCGTTTGCATCTACTTCTAGTGCCTTCGGGCAACCAAAGCCGGCTTTTGGCAGCACTGGCGGTACTGGCGGGTTTGGTGGGGGTCAGTCATCTGCATTTGGAAACACTGGTGGTGGCGGTGCGTTTGGAAATACGGGGACCGGTGGCGCGTTTGGTTCGGGATCAAGTGGAGGTGCGTTCGGACAACCTGCAGGCCAGCAGCAGAGCGCGTTTGGGAGCGGTAGTGGTCTTTTTGGCAAGTCACAGGGGACAGGCTTTGGCTGTGAGTTGAAATTTTCACTTGTGTCATTATTCCCTCTCTAATATCATTGTCAGCTACTGCTCTTGCTTCAACGACAGGGCCCACAGCAGGGTCGTCGAACCCCCCTTACCAGGAGGTCCAAGAGCGTGACCCAACTGGTACCACCCCAACAACGCTTCACTATCAAGCTATCACCTGCATGCCCGCATACCGCAATGTGTCATTTGAAGTACGAGATTCTTTTTCCTTTCTGGGAATCTACTGACGGTGTGTGGGTAGGAATTGCGAGTACAAGATTACCAACAAGGTCGTAAGACCGCCAACTCTTTCGGTAATACCGCACCTACCGCGTTTGGCCAGCCTGCACAGCAGCAGACTACGGGACTCTTCGGGCAGCCTGCGACCACCGGAGGTGCCTTCGGATCGCTTAACCAACCCGCCACTGGCGGTTTTGGCGCATTCGGGCAGCCCCAGCAGCCCCAGCAGCAGAGCGCATTCGGTGCTTTTGGGCAGCCACAAAACCAGCAGCAGCAGCCTGCCTCAGGTTTCGGTGCATTTGGTCAGCCACAAAACCAACAGCAGCCAGCCTCTGGTTTCGGTGCATTTGGGCAGCCACAAAACCAGCAGCAGCCGGCCTCAGGTTTCGGCGCATTTGGGCAGCAGAACCAACAGAACAAAGGGTTTGGCGCATTTGGTGCGTCCTTTATTCTCAATGCCATTTCCTAAGTCTCATCCAAAGTTTTCTTCAGCTCAACCTCAGGTAAACTCGTCTCCGTTTTCAGCCTTTGCTTCTGGTAGCACCAATGCACCTGTGGGTGGTACTGGAACATCTCCCTTCGGCCAGCCCCAGCAAAACCAGTCGCCTTTCGGCGCCTTTTCACAGCAGAATACCCAGACAAATCAACAGCAAGGAAGCAATCCGCTATTAAAACCCAGTGTCTTTGGACAATCCAACCCTGGTACTGGTCTGTTTGGTAATGTGGGACAGCAGCAGCAGAGCGGTGGACTATTTGGGAATAACCAACAGCAGCAGAGTGGCGGGGCATTTTCTTCGCAGGCTACTGGAGGTACGTCTCGTTTTTAACTAATTATTTATCTCTATCTCAACTCTCCAAGCTTTTGGTCAACCCACCCAGCAGCCGCAGCAGTCTAGCATTTTCTCTCAACCGTCCGGTGGTGGCGGGCTGTTCAACAACACAAACCAAAATCAGCAAAACCAGAACCAACAGAACCCAATCCAGCCAGGCAGTGGATTCGGTTCTTTGTTCTCCAAGCCCCCGGGCGGAGGCCTCTTCGGAACCACGCCGTCAACGCAGCAGAATCAGCAGCAGAATCCTAATCCATCGAACCCGTTATTCAGTGGTGGAAATCTTTTTGGCAACACGAATACGCAGCAGCAGCAACAGCAACCATCGACCACGAATCCGCTCCTTGGCGGCGGCGGCGGCGGAAGCCTTTTTGGCGGAAAGCCGCCTGCACCAGGTTTTGGGGCTCTCAACAGCGGCCTGTTTGGCAACAATCAGCAGCAGCAGCAGCAACCTTCACAGGGTGGTTTGTTTGGAAATTCAAACACTCAGCCCCAGCAGAATCAACAATCATCTATATTTGGTGGTGGCTCTTCGCTCTTCGGTGGACCCACGCAGCAGACTCAGCCGAGTCTTATTGCATCCATAGACCAGCCGTTGCCAAACAATTTGTCCACATCCCTGCCTCCGCTCCCATCCCTTGCTGCCAGTCTCAGTCCCAAGAAGAAGAGCAATGTCTTCGCTGATATTGCTGCCCGCAGTTCTCCGCGCCTCGGGATGGGTCTGAACTATACTCCTCCTGGCCCCGGGTCGAAACTGCGCGGCTTTGCATCCAGCGCGACTACCTCCACAGTCACGAAAAACCCCTTTACTTTGCCCCCTCCGGGTTCGCCTAGCAAAGCTAATTCGACTTTTAGCGACAGCAAGAGTCTTCTGTCACCCGAAGCCTTCACCAGCGGCTCTGGTGGAAGCCTCCAGCTCCTCGGTGGCGCGCGACAGAGTGTGAAGAGACTTGTTTTAGACAAACGTGTGGACGAGGATGAGCTGCATCGTCTGAGGACCACACAGGGCGGTGGTACGAGCCCAACACGAACAAAAGAGGTCAGGTTCAGTCCAGCTTTGGGTGTTGCTGCAAGGGAAAAGGACAATGCTCCACGCCAGTCCTCATCTCCTGCCCCCACCCCGACTCGCACAGCTCCACGTCCGGGGGCCAAACTGACCGATTCAGTGAATGCATCTTCGACTGCCCAGTCGGGTCCCGCACCATCTGCGACCCTCGACCCTCAGGAAGGCGAGTACTGGTGCTTACCTGCGGTTGCCGATCTACAGCGCATGTCTTTTTCTCAACTTCAAGCCGTCAAGGACTTTACTGTCGGTCGCGTTGGTTACGGTACCATCCAATTCCTCCAGCCTGTGGATCTTACCTCTGTGCCTTCCATCGCGGACATTCCGGGCAAAATTGTCAACTTTGAGCACGTGGAGTGCGTTTTATACCCGGACGAGCGGTTGAAGCCAACTGCTGGCGAAGGGCTCAATGTGCGTGCTCGCATCAAGCTGGACCGATGCTGGGCAGTCGACAAGAGCACTCGCGAACCTATCAAGGACCCCAGAGATACTAAACATATTCAGAGACTTCGGAAGATGAAAGAACAAGAAGGAGCAGACTTTGTTTCGTTCGACATGGAAACAGGCGTTTGGGAGTTCATTGTACAAGAATTTTAGATTCTGTGGTAAAATTTCACCAATACTTGTGCCATGCATAACATGATCAATAGTTATTAGTAGTCTAGGTTGGATCATTAGGATCGGTCGGCCAATATATCAAATGTGGTTTAGAGCCCTTGGGTATGAAATGGGTATAAAATTACTGAAATTCTAGCACATGTTACAATACAAGAGGATGGGTGCAATATTGCATGGATACAAGTCCGTGGTGCTTGTCGACAACTCTAAAATTCACAACCCAGATGGACGATGATGTGACTTGGACGTGTCGTACGCACGTATCAGTCGCGCCTGGTCCTGTTGACCCACAGTCTCCGTTTGACTGAAAGCGAAGCCACGAGTCCGCCGTAAACGCTGCACAGCGCGCACCTTTTTGATGGCTTTTTGGAACCTGGAGACATGTGTCAGAATGAAATTCTAGATGAGCCACACAATACAATGCAATACATACTGTTCCTGGCGTGGGCGGTAATCCGGGATATTGTACTTTTGAAGCTCCTGCGCGATATGATAGGATGCTGGGAGGTACGTCCGACGGTAACTGCGAACGAGAGTAAAGTTAGAGGCGCGAAGTGTCATACGCAAGGATGGAAGACCGACTATTTCCATGCGAAATCGCGACTGAGGCAGATAGCCGGTAGTAACAATAATGTACAATAAAAAATCCAGTCGGTCCATAGACGTGGGACGATGCCCTCATACTCAATAGAAAAGTTGAGCAGGGGCGCAATAAGCGCGTACATGGGAAGGAACACCATAGTAAATGCGAAGGACCCAGGGATAGCTAGGCAGGTTCGTGTCAGCAATCATATTTGCAATAACTGAGCAGACAATTCCTTGATACCAGCTACAGTATATTTGGTCCATAAACTATGTGACGATTGTTAGATATGCGGCCACAAGGAACATGTTTAGACTCACTCAGAAATAAGTGCCGCCTTGCCCAATACCGTTAACAGGACAGCTAGATACAGGGTTGTGCCCCAGAACCAGTGCCCCGAGTCAAAGCCATTCGCCTGCTTGAGGTCTCCCCAGAACAGGATGATGGAAAAGACATACAGTACCTTGCCACGAGAATGAATATTCACGTGAATAGGAGATAAAAAGAACCATCATACCAAACTATGATACAGCGCATTGATGATCCATAACCAGAACGCTGTCCGAGTAAAGAAGGCGTTCGTCTGCCCCAAGGTGTATAGCTGTGGATAGCGATCGAGCATTCGTGCCGAGACAAATTGATCGAAAATGCCGATGACGAACGGAGGAAGAACCGTGAAGACAACATTGTATAATGATAGCGTCCAAGATTCGTAGGCAATCTGACCTGAGAAATTATTAAAGAAAGAAAACTAGAAAGGTATTGTCGAATGCTGATGAGTGCCACAGCAAGACAGCATAAACTTTTTTCGCTCACCCAGAACTGCGTCATATAAAGAACAATGTTCTTGTAGAACGAATCTGAAAACAAATGTCACAATATGGTACAGGTCAAGCAGAAAGAATACTGACAGAGAATGAGTTTCGATAATCGGCGATAACTCCATGCACCGTGGACTAAAAGTAATTTTTTCAAAAATCGGAACTGGGAAATGGCTATATCGGCTGAACGTGCGGCTTGTAAACCCTGAAGGGAGAGGAAGAAATAAATTGAGAAATGGATGTCAAAAATCGAAAGAAGTTGGCATACCTCAACACCGGATATACCAACACCAACATGCGCCGCTTGAATCATCGAGACGTCATTAGCACCGTCTCCGATCGCCAAAAGAATCGCCTTTTGGTTTTTCTTGACGAGCTTCACTACTAGTGCCTTCTGTAGAGGAGAAACACGACCTGAGAAAGATCTGAGTCAAGTTAACACAAATATGGACTTTTTCCACTTACAGCACACCACAGCTTTGCACATGATTGCCAATTCAAGGAACACCATTGATAAATCTCTCTCGAGCGCAAACGTCAAACTCTTCCCATCTATATCCAACATTTTAATCCGCTGAACGGATCACGCTCGGGGATAGAAACCTTACCAATGATCAATGCAAGGTCCTCTAGCTCTCCTGATGTCCGCTGGTTCTTGATAGCGGTCAGACGCTTCGTGAGGAATTCCTTCGTATTGTGCGCGTTGTCTTCGTTAACGATAACCTTCCAGGAAGAGGTGTTAATACACTGGACATGAGAATAGCACCAGTTCCCACGCGTACAAGGTTCATCGACTCTGAGATCAATCTACATGAAAGACCAATATTGATGGCTGTCTCTTGCCGGTCACCAGTAAGCACCCAGACCTGCAAAGTGGTGCGTAAACATCATAATAAAACGCCAGGAGCATCTCATGCCATGCGTACCTTGATCCCCGCCATCTGCATTGTGTGGATGGCATCCGGAACACCATCCTGCAGCTTATCTTCAATGGCCGTCGCACCGAGCAAGAACATATCTTTCTCGATGATCTCGGCAGCTTTGTCAAGGGCCTCGCCTCGTCCGTTGATAGTCGCTGCAGCCTGGTCATAAATGGCAGACCATGTACGATACTCCGCATCTGGGATGTCACGTGACGCAATGCAGAGCGTACGAAGACCTTCCGTCGCATAATCCTACTCATCCTGGTCAGCAAAGCGGACGCACGAAAGCATGTAGAGGTCTACGAACCTCGAGATGTTGCAATGTCCGCTCCGTGTAGAGTTGATGGGCACTGAGACGCTCCACGATGACGGTATCGGCACCTTTACAAAAGAGCTTGATGCGTCCGTCTGGGCACCGCACGACTGTCGACATCCGCTTACGTGTCGAGTTGAATTCACACACGTTCAAAATTTCATACTCGCGGTTTTCCCCATCAACCGAGATGAATACAGACTTTGGTTTACGTGTCTAGCCACAGGGGTCAAAAAGTGTCGACGCAAAGCAACGAAAAGACGTACATGAAACTGAAAACCCAACATCTCTGCACCTGCTACGAGGGCGGCCTCGTCTGGACTGCTCGCCTGGTATACCAACTTGCCGCCCTTGACTTCGGGGATGACTGTGTGACATACAGCAAGTAATGTCAGGAACTCTCGCGCAATCTCCCGCTCCCGTCCCGAGTCAGCAAAAGGGTCCCCTCTGCCAGAGATCAACGCGCGAAGCTGTTTGAAGGTCGAGTGTCGGCCTGGCTCTTCGTCGCCCTTGGACTCGTCGAGCTGTTCGGCATATGATACGCCTGCAATGCATGCGATACGGAACTCCATCTCATTTCGCGTTAGTGTACCGGTCTTGTATGTACGATATTAACACCTTGCACGGATACAAAGCAGAAAATAAAATAACACTCACCTTGTCACTAAAGACATATTCAATCTGCCCCAGTTCTTCTACAAGACTCGAGGTGCGACATAGTGCTGGGGTGTCGGTAGGCGCGTAGTACATGTCAAGATCCGAGTTTATCAATTGAGCTTGCTGGTACTTGACAACTTCCATTGTCACAACGAGAGAGATGGGAATAAGGTTATTGTAGAGGATAATAAAGGTGAGGATATCTGTAGGCCCAAGGATCAACGTCAGCGTGGAGATAGAGTGGATGGATGTGGAAGCAACTTGCCTTCAATGAAGGTCTGTACTCTATTTGATGTAGTATTCTGCTCGTTGAGATACCATTGTTTGCCAGAAAAGAACCACTGTACAAGAGAATTGTGAACGACACGTCGTAAAGTATGCCGTTCGCACACACCATTCGAATGACACTCCCAACTGAACTGCCCAGGCTCAAGGCCAATAATAAGAAGAACAGAAATACGATTTGCACGTTCACTTGTCGCTCGACTGCGGTGCGCTTTATGGGCGTGGCGGTGGCGTTCCTGTGTCGTTAATGAGCGAGCGTGCGGGGTGATAAGGGTTTGAACCGGACGCCTACCGCATGAGTTTGGTTTCATGACCTGTGAAAACGACAAGGCCATAGCACCACGGTGTGTTACGAAGTTGGGCGCCACGGAGAAGTAATTGATCAGGACCCAATGGAATCTGCAAACTGATATCAGATAACAATAATCTCGAGCATAGCAATTGTTAGATGTATGTCAGGGCCCACCTGCTTTGGTACGCCGCTTGGCATGCGCAGATCCAATGTGCCTTCAAATGTATATAGCGAATTGTTGGGCTGCTCGCAGCGGAGGTTGCCCACGAGACCCTGTACGAGGTAAGGTGAAGTGAGATTAGCAGTTTGAGGGGATGCCTGCTTGATCTTGAGATTTGTCTCGCTGCGAGGAAATTGGTAGGAAAAGGATCATCTCTGAAGAGGGGTAAACACCTACCCATCTAAGTTACTGGTCTCAATGTAACAAAGACCTTCAGGCTCCGAGCTGCTGACAAGGATTACATCGGCGGGAATAAATTCATCGGACTCTATTCGCACAATGTCGCCTACGCGAATGTCGCGCCACGGAACATCAATAAATGTTCCTGTGCCACTCCTGCTAAGAACCTGGCGATAAAGTGAGAGAAGAAGCAAATCCTAAAATCTTGTACACATGCCTTGGCGCGTCGGGCGTTAAGTTCTTTATCAGATTGGTGGCGTTTAATGTCTTCGGAGACTTCCTTGAAAGCAGATGCAAAAAGAACAAGACCAAGAGGGACAATTGTAGTATATTTGTTTGTTGGAGAGACTCCGGGAATTTGTTGGATACAGGCGGTGAAGAGGAAGAAAATATTAGCATATTTGGAAAATTGTTCTGTAAATGTGAATTAACATAAATAGGATACAAATGAAGATAACAAGTACCTGTCAAGAATTTTGGAAGAAAAGTCGCAAGATTGTACTTGCTGGTACTAACGTAGTTGGAAGAATACCCCTCGGCACGGTTCGCTTGCTCATCGTTAAGTGCAATCACCCTGTCTCCCTCACGCACCACCTGCTTTTGCCATGGCCAATGCCACCTCCCTGACCTCGCGCTTTTCCGTTGTGTCCTCTGACCAATAGGAGGTCGGGGGCTGCTCCCAGGAAACGAATCACTCCCTGCAAACGTGTTAGGTAACTGTACGTCGTCGTCGTCGAATCCCCAGACATGTGGGGAGCCAGCTGGTGGAACAGCATTGGTCGAAAGCGGCAGCCCGCTGTCGGTACTCTGCATTGCTAGTGAAGA